>JAWQEG010003721.1:0-240000 GCA_033782935.1 Petrolisthes cinctipes | reverse complement strand
TTTCTTCTACTACTATGCTCCTGGCTGGTGGTCCCTTTCTTTCACTACTATGGTCCTGGCTGGTGGTCCCATTTTGTGTTGGTAAATGTGGAGCAACTGAATCCTTCAAACTCTTCCATGCAAGCAACAGGTAAATGTGGAGCAACTGAATCCTCCAAACTCTTCCAAGCAACAGAACACCATTATCTTTGCTTTTCTGGTTCTGTTTCCTGGCATACTTTGGAGGAATCAAGGCACTCCAATATAACATAAGTGAATTACCCCCTTCATCTATTCCTGGTCGTGATCCCCTATAGTCCCTGGACCTGGCGTTAAAGGGATGTATAGTATATAGACTACTTTTGGTACACTCGAGCGACTTGATTCCTCCAAAGTATCCCAGGAAACAGGACCAGATTAAGGGGGTGCGGGAGTAGGGGACAGGCTTGGGGGGGGGTGGACTGGGGGGGTGCGGGAATAGGGGGACAGGCTTGGGGTGGGTAGAAAGCCTGTAACCTATTCCCGCACCCCCCTAACCCCCCCCTCAAGCCTGTCCCCCTACTCCTGCACTCCCCAACCCCCCCCCCCCGACCCCCCAAAGCCTGTCCCCCTATTCCCGCACCCCCTTAACAGCAATAGTGATGGCCTGTTGCTTAGAATGTCTTGGAAGAATTAGTTGCATCTGATATATCAACACTGTACTATACCCTTAACTAACTGTGTGTACCCTTTCAAGGCTGATCTATTTATTCAGGTGGCTAGCGATACCCTTGGTCCCTGGCCCTTGAAAGAAAGAAGTGGTTGGGACTTTTACCCTGATCCTTAGTACATACTGTCCCTGGTGCCTCGTTACTGGTGTCTGGTCGTGAATGTTTTCCCTAATTTGACTACCAGGGGTCTTACATATTTACTCCTAATATCCTTGGTACTGATTACTTACTGTCCCTTATCGTCCCTCATCCATACTTCTCTGTGATATGTTTGATCTCTAGTGTTCGCAATTTATCTACTCCTTGATCTATTTTGTTTTTCTATTTCTCCCTTACCTCAGTCCTCATTCTTGGCTATTTTTTTTTTTTTTTTCAATGGGGGAAGCATAATTTCTCCTAACCATGGGACACTGATATCTCCAAACTGTGCTGAGAAACAGTCGACTCTAATTTAGATGAACTGTTTTGTGCCATAGTTTAGTTAGAGGAATAAAAAGCTTCATATTCACCGGCATCCAGCACCCCCCCCCCCTACCCCCCCCCCATCCCCCTCCCACCACCTCCATGACTTCATTGTTCTGGTCCTTCATCAGTGTTGCCAAATCAATACCGCTTAAATCCCCCTAAAAAAAATAAAAATAAAGAAATGCCAAAAAAGTTGCTAAATGCGTGGTATGTAGCAAGCGATTTCACCTCAATAAAAAGTCACTAAAACGAGAAAAATACTGACTGTTGCTAAATGTCGAAATAACACATGAATATTTGCTGTTTTTAACGACAGAATCACGAAACTGGTAACCCTGCCTGCCCCCCTTGTTCCATGTAGGCACATACATACGGCCAACAAGCATCTAAAAAAAGAAAATAAAACCTCAGACTCTTTGTGAATTGAATGGGACCTGACGTAGATAGATGGCTTGTAATGTCTCCCGTTCTCTGTAAAATGGACATTGTGTTTAAGTTACTGTAATTATCTTTGTATGGTGTGGAATGGACCATAAAAAAAATGTGTGTTAAGAAGCCATGCATGGGGATTAAGAGACGCCCTGAGTATGTATGAATATCGACCCTGTAAGAGGTCAAAACGCCACGAGTTCTTGTATAAAAGTCGAACCCGTTCATCTATACACATTTGATACTGCACCCAACACCAAAAGTCAGACAGCAGAGGCAAAAAAAACAGCGTGGCTCAAATAGTGTGGCCTCTTTTTTCCCATCAGTAGAAAATCAGAGAAATTGTAAGAAATATTGTCCTCAATGTATGTACAGTTGGGGAACAAAGTATCTGGACACCGTTGACGGCTTCTGGTAACAATGTCAGTCATATACACGTTAGTTATAGACAAACTTTATTCATTACTACATAAGGATAACTGATATTGGGTGACGTCGACCAACCACAGACCGTGAAATAAAAGCTATCCTTCAATTCATTAATACTTTCTCTCATTGATGTGTTTACTTTTGGGGATGTTGCCAGAAGCCGCCAACAGTGTTCAGATACATTATTCCCCAACTGTACCGTACAATAGTGGATGATAGTTCCATTTCATTCCTGGTATTTTGATCGGAGGGAGTCAATCTTCGAAAGGCTTATAAGGTGGGTGATCATCTCTTGTATGTACGTGTTGTAGTCTAACTGGAGGGCTGGTGATTCCTCCAAAATGTGACAGGACACAGGCTTCTTTAGTATAGAAGTTGGAGAGGTTTGTTTCATAGTCTAGTTTGGAGGAATCAGTACAGTAGCCTTTCGATCTGGTCGCAAGAAATTTCCCCCTATACTTATTTGTCTGTGATTATTATCTATGAGGTTGGAGCAGTTTGAAAGGTATAGAGTAAAGGGGGAGGATTTGTTTACAATTGTACTTATCCCTGTTCCTGTCCCATATAAAGATGCTACCATACATAGTTACCATCATTACCATAACTTACCATCACCACCATTACCATAATCTCCTACCATCACCACTATCACCATAACTTACCATCACCACCAATACCATACCCTAAAATCACCACTACTACAACCCACCATCACCACTACTACCATAACCCACCATCACCACCACTACCATAACCTAAAATCACCACTACTACAGCCCACCATCACCACCACTACCATAACCCACCATCACCACCAATACCATACCCTAAAATCACCACTACTACAGCCCACCATCACCACCACTACCATAACCTAAAATCACCACTACCACAACCTACCATCATCACCACTACCATAACCTACCATCACCACCACAACCAGTACAGTACATCTACAGTATCACCATCACAACTAACAACATTATCACCACCATCAACTCGGGCAATGTTTCAATCACCATCACAACCATCTCAACATTTCTTCCACCATCACCACTACCATCATCCCATCATCATCATCATCACAACAATCGTAACACCACTTATCATCACTTTTACTTCTTGGTTCCTACTATCTATCACCACTTTCATTACCATTGCCATCTCTTCCATCTTCACTAAAATCACCACCATCATCACTATCACAGCCTATACCCTCCCTATCTATCACCATCTCCATCACCACTTCTACATCCGTCATGTTCACTACAATCATCATCACCTTTACCGTCCCTATCACCACCTCCATCACTGTCATCATCACCACCATCAACATCACCTCGATATCACCATGCACCACTATCACCACCACCCCCTCCCTCACCATCATCACCACCACCTGCACCATCATCACCTCTACTATCACCACCCCCTCCTTCACCACCACCTGATATCACCACAATCACCATCACCCACCTACTCTGTGACGGGGACCAGGGTATAAGCGGGAGATGGCCATCTTTATTCTGGCCTCAGAGTTTAAAAACGTGAGAGGGGATTAACCATCTTGAATCTATAATCTGGGAGGAGAGCATCAGGGAAGGGAGGAGGAGGAGGAGGAGACAGACGCCACTCCCAGGTCCAGTCATTGTGTCAGACAGTGTTTAGTACCAGTATCTCTTTGGCTTAATTCTTTTTGGATTAACTTATTGCAGTTAACCTCGTGTTTACTTCGGTCAGTACTCGCAGGCTTGTTGGTCACTTGAAGCGACTTAATACCATACATACATACATACTTAACTTAGTCTAACACCATACATATTGTACACACTTTAAAGAAACAGGAATTGACTGATTGACTGACTGGAAGGAAACACTAGTGGTAATGTAACAGCTATAAGGTGATGAAGGCTAGAAGGGATAGCAAGCCTTGAAGGATAAACATGTAAAGGAGGAATAGATTAATGGAAGAGAGTGATGAGTCCCTTGGGACCATCGTAATCCTAAAAATATACCCTATACATCAAATTCTAGAAACGCGAAACAAACTTGACGTACTGTACCAGGGAGGTGAATCACTGAACCATAAAATCAGGATAAATAACACGTAACCAGTCACTCCAAAATAATAATCCTGCAACATCTCAGAATGAAACGACTTACAAAAATGATGTGGAGCTGTACTTGCTGGTCATTGTATTATTGTTTCCTAATATTCACTCAAATGGCTCACTTTCATTAACTTTATGAAGGACTTTTGGATGTGCCTGTACGGTAACTGAGTCTGAGAGGAAGTGCCTGCGATATCGAGGAACTGGAGGCTATTGATTCATGCAGGCTGTACCACGAAACAAACTCCCTCATTACAAGTGCTATTTCTTGGCAGAGTTTAGAGAAACCAGTAATGTATAATTCGGTTGTTTACAAGAAATCAATTTACACATATTGAGTTGAAGATAACCATTAGTTTTCATGCACAAGTAACCTTTTTTTCTGTGACTTATAAAATCCTGTACCGTTAGTCCAAATATAGATCCACACTACCCCGACTATATTATTGTACTGTTGACAAGTATGGGTTAAGTAGGTATCACAAGGGCCTCTTCTCCTCCGTCTTGTGGCCACCTTAAGGGTTCCTACGTCCTCCAACCCTTTTTAATAGGGGTAGAGGACAACGACGAATCTAACTGAGGCAAATTTAGCTCTAGATCGGAAGATGATGAAAGTAAAACGGAGGAAATACGTGCCAGTGTGATAGACCCATTAGCAGAAAGCAGTATTTAACCTTTCAACATTAGGAGCGTTTCCCTCACAGACAGCACAATCTAGACGGTATGCAAAACAAGTGCAGAAATCGTCAGTACTTTAGGAGTTTACGTAGACAAATAAACACTGAGAAAATGGTAGAAATGCAGTCTGCCAAACAAACAAACATCAAGGTCTCAAGTCAAACGTGGGAAGTTCAGCGACCGATTTGCCTCTTCCTGCCACAACATTGTGTATGTAGTCTGGTCATCGGTGGTTCGCTCCAGTGGTTCACGAACTGTATTATTGCCGATTTCCCACTCCAGTGCACATCAAGGGATGCAAAGGTCGCAGTACCCTCCCGTCCTCAATATTACTGCTGCTACTACTACTACTACTACTACTACTACTACTGCTATTAATTCTCGTATACCGAGTGGTACTACTACTATTACTACAACTACTACTAATACTAAGACTACTAATACAATACTACAATTGCTACTACTATAAATAATAATAAAAATAGTAATAATAATAATAATAATAATAATAATAATAATAATAATAATAATAATAATAATAATAATAATAATAATAATAATAATAATAATAATAATAAAAATAATAATAATAACACTAATAAAAATAATAATAACTATAATAATAATAATAATAATTCTATTCCCTCTGTGGTTGTCTCCACTAGTTACTCAATCTGTACAACTGATATAATTGATATAATTCTGCAGTGCAAATACCTTTCTTTCTCCTAACACTCCTATACCATCTCCAGTCAAGCATCCTTTCCTTCCTCATCCTCATCCTCCTCCTCCTCTTTCACCTGCACTATACATCCATCCCCTGCCCTGCTCACTCATTCCATCCGCTTCTCAAGATGGTCCATTTGAGGGCGGTCTAAAAGCATAATAACACAGTGTTAAATCCTCTCTGGTGCGGCCGTAAAGATACAGCTGAATTATAACGTGGGGCGAAATGGTAAGACGCCAAGAGAGAGAGAGAGAGAGAGAGAGAGAGAGAGAGAGAGAGAGAGAGAGAGAGAGATACCTAAACACCGTGGCTCAAGTCCCGCTGCTGATGATGCTTACATTTACAACTGGAGGGGGAAAGCCTAAGGTGGATTGGTTGGTTGGTTGGTTGGTTGGTTGGTTACTCGTGTTGTATAGAAAAATAGTAAAAAGGTAAAAAGGCGAAAGGAGCACTTATGCGTTGCCTCAGCCTTCTTAGTTTTGGATATTTAATCCCTATTAATCCCTCAAAGCACAATCTTCAATTAAGCACTCAGAAGATTATGGTTTGCGGCCACGGCGTACGAACACGGCTGTTGGCTGGCTGGCTGGCTGGTTGGTTGGCTGGTTGGTTGGCTGCTCTTCACCACCACCTGTCATCATCATCACCACCACCATCACAACCATCACCACCACCACCATCATCACCACCACCATCACAACCATCACCACCTCCACCACCACCACCATCACCATCATCATCACCACCACCACTACTACCACTATCACCACCATCACCACCACCATCACAACCATCACCACCACCACCACCACCATCATCATCACCACCTTACCCCCCCCTCCCCATCCCTCCAAGTGAGTGACGAGGGACGCAGACCTCCAACGGGTATATATAGGCTCAATATTTTTCCATCAACTTGGGTGTTTGTATATATTTTTGACGGAGCGTATAATCTGAGGGCCCGGTGGTATTAAACGTGGTAAATATATCCCTGGTCTAATGCACTGTCTGGTAAATATATCACTAGCCTGGCGCACTGTTTTCACCCCCATGCAGGCGTCTGAAGCTCCCCAACTTTGGACCTATACCTGTGAGCAAAGAGGGAGGGAGGGAGGGAAGGGAGAGAGGAAGTATGGAGAGGGGGGGATGTGGGGGAGTGGAGGAAGACTGGTTGGGTACGAGGGTGGAAGGGAGGAGAGGCTGGATTGGTGAGAGAGAAAGAGAGGAAGAGATAGAAGAAGGAGGGAGGGAAGGAGGGGAAGAAGGGAAGAGAGGTTGTTAGGGAGGGGGATAGGCTGGCTGGGTAAGAGAGAGAGAGAGAGAGAGAGAGAGAGAGAGAGAGAGAGAGAGAGAGAGAGAGAGAGAGAGAGAGATGGGGGATGGAACGAAACGGAGAATAGAGAAAGGAGGAAGGGAATAAATATGGCTGAAAAAAGGAGTAAGCGATAAAGGTGTAAATAGGGAAAGGGGGGACGGAGATAGAAGAATGGAAGAAAGGGAGAGCACGAGAGAAGATGGGACAAGGGAAAAATATAAGAGAAGATGAAGGAGAGAAACTGAGACTAGAGGGGTAGAGGGAGAGAGAAAAGAAGGGAAGGAGGAAGAGAAAAGCGATAAATAGACGGAAGGAAGAAGGTTAAGTAAAGAGATATACAAGAGTGCCAGGAGAGAGAGAGAGAGAGAGAGAGAGAGAGAGAGAGAGAGAGAGAGAGAGAGAGAGAGAGAGAGAGAGTTAAGTCTGGGTTTACCATTCCGTACTAATTGTGTGGGTTTGGCTACACTTCTTCAAACATGGAAAAATGCTCACAATAATACTGACATCACTTGTCTGCAATTTATCTCGAGCTGTGATATATGCACACTGGATATACAAGGATAGAACTGGCAAATTATCACAGTGAGTTTTGCCATCATAAAGTCGTCGTGAAATACTGGATATACAAGGAGAGAACTGGCAAATTATCATAGTGAGTTTCGTTCTCATAAAGTCGTCGTGAAATTGTGTACTCCCTAAAACCCTCTACAAGCCAGACAGCCAACAGTAATGGACATTTTGCCGGATCCCTCGACTCCAGCTTTCAGTCATTTTTTAACCGGATGACAATTGCTTTATGGGGAGATTCTCTTGTTGGTACTAAAGAGGAAGGCTACTGATTCCTCCTATAACTATGCCAGAAAACAGACTAACTCAATGGTACTAATAGGGGGATCTGTTTCTTGGCATAGTTTGGAGGAATCAGGAAGGTCTCTGATTCCTCCAAACTATGCCAAGAAACAAGAGAATCTCCCCTTAACTGTATGACATTTATCGTTACCGAGGGACAGCTGTGACCAAACCGTCTTGAGAGTTGTTGTCCTTTTGTCCTTTTTTCTTTTACACGGAAGGAACTAGTATATAAGATATCTGTACCTGTTAGAACAGTGACATTATATAAAATAACATCTCCTTATAAATATAACTTGGAGTTTTTATTTTTGGATATCATTAAAGATTATATAGCGCAGAATTACAAAAAAAACTCTAACTAAGGTCAAATGAAACAGTTTAATTAAGGGGGAAGTGCAGTGTTGGTAAATCTGGAGCAAATGATTCCTCCAAACTATTCCAAGCAACAGAACACCATTATTTTTGGTTCATCTGGTCTTGTTTCCTGGCATACTTTGGAGGAATCGAGGAGCTCCAATGTAACAAAAGTGTACTACCCCCTTAAGGATATCCAGGGAAGGTTAAACCATCACACCTTCAGTATAATATTATAACCTCTCCCTAGTGATAATAGTATAGGCTAAAGATAAGTAACAGGGAACCACCACTTGTGTTGTGATGGTATATATCTGTCTGGCCATTTATAAGATATTTACCTAAAGGGGATCATTCATTTGATTTGGCAGCCGAATTGGAAAGTTACTGCTTCCTCTAGAACTATTTATGATCGAGACTCTTAACTATATATAATCTTTCTACGTATATAGTCCTTCATCACACATAATAATTATTTTACTCTCCGAATATGATCTAGATTCTTGATTTACAATTTTTCTATACGTGGTTCTTCATTACACAAATACTCTCAAATTATGATATAGACTGTTTACTTCACAATCTGCCTAGTTCTACACATATGATTTCGTTTTCTTAATATGATGTAGATTTTTTACTACAATTTTTAGACATAGCTCTTCATCTAACAAATATACTTAATTAACGAGGTAGGAAGGCAGGCAGGCTACTTTATTCTTTCCTCTCTACCTTACATCCGTCGTACACTCCAAAACACACACAAGAAACGACTCCCTTACACACACACACACATTCACCCTCACTCTCACACTCACTCACCCCACCTCTCTCTCTCTCTCTCTCACACACACATACACACACACACACATACATTCTCTCTCTCTCTCTCACACACTCTCTCTTCCTCTCACACACTCTCTCTCCCTCATATACATTCTCCCTCACCCTCTCACACACACACATATACATTCTCTCTCACACTCACTCACCCCACCCCTCTCTCTCTCTCTCCCTCTCCCTCTCCCTCTCCCTCTCCCTCTCCCTCTCTCTCTCTCTCTCTCTCTCTCTCTCTCTCTCTCTCTCTCTCTCTCTCTCTCTCTCTCTCTCTCTCTCTCTCTCTCTCTCTCTCTCTCTCTCTCTCTCTCACGTCACCTGGAGTAATAATAAGAGAGACAGGAGGCACTGGGTATTGTGAGGGCTGAGCGGTTCCCTAGGGGTACTGTGTCGGGTTGGTGAAAGTTTTGTGTTGGTAAATCTGCAGCAACTGAATCCTCCAAACTATTCCAAGCAACAGAATACCATTATTTTTTTGCTCTTCTGCTGGTCCTGTTTTCTCGTATACTTTGGAGGAATCAAGACACTCCAATGTACATACCAAAAAAGTATTACCACCTTAAGCCTTCACTACACTTTTTGTTGTTTTCTTGCCAATGATTAACCTCAACCCATTACGTCGTCTTTTTGTCTGTCTATTTCTATACAATTTCAATATTAATTTTATTTTAATTATTTTCTATGCAGTTTCAATATTTATTTATTTATTTTCTATGCAGTTTCAATTTTTTTTCTTATTTTCTATGGAATTTCAATATTTATTTCCTTATTTTCTATGCAGTTTTAATAAATATTTCTTTATTTTCTATGCTGTTTCAATTTTTTTTTCTATGAAGTTTCAATATTCTTTTCTTTATTTTCTATGCAGTTTCAATTTTTTTTCTTATTTTCTATGAAGTTTCAATATTTATTTCCTTATTCTCTATGCACTTTTGATATTTATTTCTTTATTTTCTATGAAGTTTCAATATTTATTTCTTTATTTTCTATGCAGTTTCAATATTTCTTTATAAATTTTCTATGCAGTTTCAATATTACTTTTTTTTCTATGCAGTTTCAATTTTCTTTCTATGCAGTTTCAATAGTTATTTCTTTATTTTTTATGGAATTTCAATATTCTTTTCCTTATTCTCTATGCAGTTTCAATATTTATTTCCTTATTTGCTATGCAGTTTCAATATTTTTCACTTCATTTTCTATGCAATTACAATATCTTTCTTTATTATCTTTACAATTCCAATACTTTTTTATTTATTTTATGATATTTCAATTTTTTTTATTATTTTATTATTATTTTTTATTTTTATTTTTTTTGCACAATTTCAATATTTCTTTCTTTATTTTATACAGAGTTTCAATATTTCTTTATATATTTTCTATGTATATTCAACATTTCCTTCTTATCACTGATCTATTTATGGTATATTAACAGTACAAATTCACTATATAATTACTTTTTTCTTCTCATCGATCAATAACCAAATTATTTTATGCAGGAAATAGAGGCTGGAGAACTCATTGCCACACAACCTACGATATATTAAAGGACCCTGTGCATGATGTAGTCAGAAAATTGGAGGTAAACGAGTCCTTCAAATATTGTCACGAAACACACACACCTATATTATGGAAGGATCTTGTTTCGTGGAATAGTCAGGAGGAATCAGATGCCTCCAATTCTCGTACACGACCTCTGAACTTGCAGTACTTGGTGGACGAAAATAATATGAAGGCATTTAGATAAAAAAAAAAAAAAAAAAAATATGCAATCGTGTTCTGCTGAAATTCTAAAGGAAATTAATACCATATTAAAAAAAAAAAAAAGACGATATGATGCGTTTCAGTCAGTCGGTGGAACGGAAACAATTAATTATATGGTGAAATTATAAAAAAATTAGACAAGAAAATTAAATCAGTGGAAAATAGAAAAACATAGAAATTGTATAGAAAATAGAAGCGAGATAGATAGAAGAAAATATGATATAATGAGCTCAGGTCAATTGAAGAAAAAAAAATTATACAGTGAAATTGTTCAGATGAAATATAAAACAACAACACATAGTAAAATTGTATAGAAGCTAAAAAGAAAGGAAAATTGAAAATGCATAGAAAATATATATACAGGTTGAGAGACGATATAATGGGCCAAGGTAAATCGGTAAAAAGTAAATTGTTGTTCAGAAATTATATCCTATAAAATTCAGTGAAAAAAAAAAAAAAAACTATATTGAATTTGTATAGGGAATAGATGAAGATATAATATAATGGGCTCAGGGTAATTGGTGGAAAGTATATAATAAAAAAATAGTGAACATTATATAGAAATATATCCTAAAAAATAAGTGAAAAGGAAACAGAACTATTGAAATGGTATAAAGATTGTCAAAGAAATACTGAAATTGTATAAAAATGTAGAATAAAATACTGAAATGGTAAGAAAAATGTAGAAAGAATATTGAAATTGTATAAAAATATGTAGAAAGAAATATTGAAATTATATAAAAAATAAATAAATAATGAAATTGTATGAAAAATATTGAAAGAAATATTGGAATTGTAAAGGCTACAAATTAAAGAAAGAAATATTGAAATTGTAAGGATATTCTTATGATAAAAGACGATATATTGGGCTAAGGTTAAACAGATTTTGCACTTCTTCAACTACGCCTCAAAACTGTATAGTGATAATTATTATAATAAATATGGAGCTTAATTAAGGAGGTAGTACAGTACCGTAAAACTGGAGCAACTGATTCCTCCAAACGATTCCAAGCAACAATACACCTTTATATTTGTTAGTCTGGTCCTGTTTCCTGGCATACTTTGGAGGAATCAAGTATATACCGGTACTTCTAATTTATCAAAGGTATAATTAATACTCCCTTAATTAAGGACCCTGTGATAGTGTATAAAAATTGGAGGCTTCTGATTCATCCTAACTTAGCCGAGAAACAAGCTCCTTCTATATAAGCGGTGTTTCGTAGCAATCTTTGAAGCACTCGTTTTTCTCAATTTTCTGACTACATCACAGGATCCCTTAAGGTAAACACGGGAGGTTCTGTGATCCCCACGCCCCTTTCAGCTATTTAAATGTGATGTGGTGGGTTTGTTGGTGAGTGGAGTTTGGTATCACTTGTTGAGCAGGACGGGGGGAAGGGGGACCAGTCCGATGTGTGTGTGTGTGTGTGTGTGTGTGTGTGTGTGTGTGTAGGGGATATCCATGTGTGTGTGTGTGTGTGTGTGTGTGTGTGTGTGTGTGTAGACTGTAAGGGATACGTATATACATGTGTGTGTGTGGAGATGTGTGTGTAGCCTATAAGGGGATGAAGGGTTTATCCAGTAGATAACACAATGTTAGTGAAGAAGTATTTGTAGTGAATGAGAACTAACAGGTAATTATGGTTTGGTGAGAAAGACGATCACAGAGCTGCAGCCAGAGGAACACAAACAAACTGAGTAAAAGCAAATTGATAGATAGATGCTTACAGCTAAATTTAAAAAAGGTGGCCAGATTTAATGTACTGAATAAATTAGTAAATATTGCACACATACATACATACATACATAATATTCACATCATACATAAGAGAGAGAGAGAGAGAGAGAGAGAGAGAGAGAGAGAGAGAGAGAGAGAGAGAGAAAGGGTGAGGGTGGAGTGGATGAGGCTGAGTGAGGGTCAGGGTGGGTCAGGGTCATGGTGGGAGGAAGGTGATGAGGGAGGGAGGGAGGGTAAGGGAGGTGAGGACTAGAGATGGGAGGGGGTACTGTACATAAGGTGGGGGGGTGGAGGAGGAAGGAATGAATGGATAAAGATGGGATAATAAAGATAGGAAAGGAGTGGGTGATGAGTGAATGAATGGATAAATATAGGAGATAAAGATAGGAAAGGGATAGGTGGATGAGGGAATGGGTGAATAAAGATGGGAGATGAAGATAGGAGAGGGATAGGTGGATGAGGGAATGGGTGAATAAAGATGGGATAATAAAGATAGGAAAGGGATAGGTGGATGAGGGAATGGGTGAATAAAGATGGAAGATAAAAGCAGGAGGCGTGTGGGTGAAGGAATGAATGGATGGATGAGCTAATGTGCAAGAATAAAGATGGATGAGGGAGGGAACGGATGAAGATGGGAGAAAGAGGATGATGGGGACGAATGGGTGAGGGTGAATGAATGGATGGATGGATGGGTAAGTGATGGTGGATGCAGAAAGATGATTGGATGAGAATGATTGACGAGTGAGGGTGGATTAGATGGGAATGGATGGGTGAGGGTGGATAGATGGATGAAGGTGTATGAATAAAAAAAAAAATGGATGGAGTGGTGAAGGTGTGTGTGGATGAGAAAATGGATGTATAGGTGAGGTGGATAAATGTATGGGTGAGTGAAGTGTATGGATAAAAAAAAAAAAAAAATGGATGGAGAGGTGAAGGTGGTGTGTGGATGAGAAAATGGATGTATAGGTGAGATGGATAAATGTATGGGTGAGTGAAGGTGTATGGATAAAAAAAAAAAAAAATGGATGGAGAGGTGAAGATGGTGTGTTTATAAGGAGAGATGGATGTATAAAAGTGTATGGATAAAAGGGTATAGGTAAGTATAGAGACAGAGGTAAGGTAAGGTAAGGTAAGGTAAGGTAAGGTGGAGCCATAATGTCACCAGGGCCCAGCAGGTTCACAGTAATCGGCTTTGAATATGATAAAAATGCCAAGGATTGACCCCCAAAAGTCGCCACACGTATTTTCTTTTTCTTTTTTTTCTTTTTTTTTTTCTTTTTTCATATGCCTGGCTACTGGAGGGTTGGGTGGGTGGGTGGGGTGGGTGATGGAAGGGGGGAGGGGGAGTAAAAAAGATGGATGGTGATGAAAGGAGATGAGAATGAGGATAGATATGATAAATTATAAAAAAAAATATATTGATAGACCTACAGAATAATAATAATAATAATAATAATAATAATAATAATAAGAAGAAGAAGAAGAAGAAGAAGAAGATAGTGTACAGAATGGATAAAAGAAGTATAGTGGAATAATTAACAGTAAAAATGTATAGAATGAGGTACCATAATTAAAGAAAACTACATCTTATATTACCACACCAACATACTTTTCCTTATATACTCCTCTGCCAAGTTGGAGCCTCTTCATTGCACGTAACCTGAGTGAGGAGGAGTATACTATAGTGTGTTCCTATAATCAGATAACTATTATAGCATCATGTGGGTCTGTATGATAGTATCGGTATTGCTCGGGAGGAAGTCATTTTAGTTTCATGCTTTCTCATCGTCAATTTACAAGGTGTTCATTGATTAATTATCTGAACAACTTTACATGCTCATACAATACAATCTATTTAAATAATCTATGAACATCCTATAATTATATTTAAGCAGTTGGAAAATACTCGCAAAACTGCATGAGCGGAGCAAATCTGTACCCGACAATGGAGGAAAGAGGATGAAGGACAAAGGAAAGAAGTGGAGGTGTAGTAGACAAAGAGTTGAGGAGCTGTTAAATTACGATAGAACAAGCATATACTATACTGTACTGTACATAGAATAACAAACTTAGTCCATGGTTTTCTCCAGAACTAAAATTTGGAATATCTTGGGGAGATGGGGGGTAAAATGTTCAGCCTCTGGGAATAGATTGTTGTTTTTGGTTAGAGGCGTTAATAGCCTATACGATCAAAGGAGGTATGTGTGAATAAGAATGTACTGCATATTGTCAGAACTTTTTCAGTGTTTCAAAACATCCATATATATATATATATAGTCAAAACATTCATACACCTATATGATCCTAACAATAATATGTGGTCAATAAGTTATATAGAATTATATATTATGTCATTATAACTATATACGTTCATACGCCTATATGATCCCAACAATAATTTGTAGTCAATAATTAAATAGAATTATATATTATGCCATTATAACTATTTGTATAATTCAGAACACTTGTGTGTGGTCTGAAACTCGTGTATTTGCAGGAGCCTGTGTTAATCCCAGGTCTACTTATCCCTGGGGAGGATAACTAAATAAATCATTTCCACGAATTAATGCCTGATGCAGATAACCGAGTGAAATATTGATGGGAGGGAGGGAGGGAGTGAGGGGATGGAGTGTGTGTTGGGAGGGGGGGGGGTTAAGGACGGGAGAGAGAATGGAGTTGCAAGAAGGAGGGAACGAGAAGAGAAGCGAGAAACGCAAGAGCAGAAAGGAAGGATAATATCAAAAAATAACAGAGAGAGAGAGAGAGAGAGAAAGTGGGGGAAGTGGGAGACAGTAAGACACACACACACACACATAAGGGAGAAGAAAGGTGGGTAGCAGTAGGAGTGGGGGAGGGGGAGGAGGGGGGTGTGTGGAAGGGTGGGGGGGTGGATTTAGGCAAGGTTTAGGCGTCCATAAAACATGAGGAGCGGTGAGCGTCATTATAACAGCGGACGGGATCAGCAGTGGTCAAAGGAAGGAAGAGCTTGTACCCCCATCCCCCCCCTTCTCTCTCTCTCTCTCTCTCTCTCTCTCTCTCTCTCTCTCTCTCTCTCTCTCTCTCTCTCTCTCTCTCTGTGTGTGTGTCGTCCCCCAAGATCTCTCTCTCTCTCTCTCTCTCTGTCTGTGTCGTCCCCCAAGATCTCTCTCTCTCTCTCTCTCTCTCTCTCTCTCTCTCTCTCTCTCTCTCTCTCTCTCTCTCTCTCTCTCTCTCTCTCTTTCTACTCTAGCAGCCCCCTTCTTCTATGTCCCCTCCCCTTACCCTCTTAACATCTCTGTACCTTCAAACCAGTCCCTCCTCTGTCCTCTTACCAAACTAAAACTGCATGTCCTTCACTCATTCCCAGCATTTAATTACTCCTCTCAATATACGGTACCCTTCAGTTCATCCCTGTATCCTCATTCTCCGTCTCCTCTCACTATCCGAACATTCTCGTACCAATTTCTCTCAACTTTATAACCTTCTTTTGCTTGCCACGTCGCCCCCCTTTTCTGTCCTTCTTCTAATATATATATCTTCCCCCTCTCTCTGCTATCCTCTCCACCTTGGCATTCCGTCGCCCAGCAATTGGTCCATGCATCCCCCTTCCTCTGTGTCCTTCCCCTTGTTTTCTGTCCCCTCTTTCCGTTGTCTACATTTTAATATCTTACCCACAGACGTTTTTCATCTGCTCTCCTGCACCTATACCTACAGCCATCCCCCACTTCGTAACCCGAGCTTATATGTAACCTAACGAACTCTCACCTAATATTAGTGATGTGGTCTCTATTAGAAAAAAAAAATTCCTACACAATACCAGAAATGATACAGCTATAATGCCACTGGGGCTTGTATTAATATCCAGTGTAGATTGATCCACTGGGGAAAATTAATTGTATAGGTTTAGTTGGACGTATTAAGGGGGTCAACTCTCGTGGTCGAATTGGAGGGCAAACTAATTCCTAAATGTTTGGAGGAATCGATCGCCTACCAATTTATAGAGAAGAGCCAATGCCTTTAATATTTAGATGACGGCTCCCAAGTGTACAGTACAAGGCTCACTGAGACAACAAGCCACGAGGGGGGGACAGGTGTGAGGACTCGTGCTAAAAAGCGGCCCCTACATCCCTTGCTACCTAGGGAAAAATTGACACATACTCACTCTCTCCATCAAATACACACACACACACACACACACACACACACACACACACACACACACACACACACACACACAACCCCAGGTGGAGGTCTAGCAGGGCACTACAGTCCCTCTGGTTGTCGTGGCTTTAAGTTGGTATTAGATTCACACGACCCTGGAGGACGAAAGGACTCAGCTCTCAAAGCAGTCTTCTTCGGATTTGCCAGAAAAGCGTTCCAAGAAGCACATAATATATTCCAAGCGTTCCGTAAAAGTTGTGTTTGCGTTATTTTATACAGAAGGGAGTTCGGGAAATATTTTCAACTATTCTCCGCTTTCCTAATGCTGAAGACATAGAGATGTAATTTCAACGTTCTGTAAGAGTTGTGTTTGCTTTGGTGTCGAAGGTTTAATTAAGTGTAATTATAGCATTATGTAATATAGGTGAACTTCCTTTACTTTCTTTATTAAGGGCGTTCTAGTAATGCTTTCAACTCTATACTGCTTCCTAACGCCGAAGGGATAGAAGGTTTAGTTAGGTGTACTTACAAGACTTATGAGTGGTGTGACTTTGTTTCATTGTCTCGATGGTGAGGAACTGTAAACATATTATAGTCTTGTATACCACAGGGCTACTCTCTCTCTGCTATGGAATATCACCTTCTCTCGGTGTACAGAGGGATGGGTCTGTCTGTCTGTCTGCCTATTTATTCCTATGGAGTCAGGGGTGAGTAAAAGGCCACAAAGAAGTCAACAAACCGGAGTTGTAACTTATACAAATATATTGGTATATATTAGTAATCAGCGGTGACCTGGACAGAAGTGCATCCTCTCTCTTTCCTGAGGTGTGGTACGGTCAGGAAGCAAGTGTATAGGAGGTTCAGAAAATTGGAGATAAACGAGTCCTTCAAATATTGCCACGAACACTACCTATATGGAAGGAGTTTGTTTCGTGGCATGGTCAGGAGGAATCAGAAGCCTCCAATTATCATACACGAGTACCAAAAGTATACTTACTATCCGATTAATCCAGGTTGTGAAGGACCAAGGACATAGACGTCAATGTTCACCCTCATTACTTCTGCCCAGAAAAAAAAATAAAAATAAATAAATAAATCCTGAATCCATACCCATGTTTACATGTTAGTCATGAGACACTTTGGGTAAAAATTTCGTAAAATATCCACACATACCTTTTTGCGTAATCCTACAAACAATTAGACACACTGTTAAATACAGAAACAAAAAAACTATCCTGAATCCAGATCCGTATTTCTCTCGTAATATCACAAACAAAACACTTGTAAGTCACGAGGATCACTTGTTGCCAGAGTCACGAGACACAATTAGTGTTAATAAATCGTTACCATACACATTTAATATTTTGAAAAATGACAAGCAAACGAACTAAATGAATCAAAAACATACTCCTTCCCGGAAATAATAATAATAATAATAATATGACGGTAATAACAATAAAAGCGTTTTATGGAATGAATCATCCCCCTACCAAATGTTGTAAAAGTCTATGTGAAAAACCACCAATATTTCACCCTAAATTTTCATACTCACTAAACTTATTACATACACCTTATAATAACATACAAAGAGAAATACAAACAAAACACTCGTAAGTCACGAGGATCACCTTTGTTAAATGCTTCGTAAAATTCTACATCTAACATTCTGTGTAGTCTTGATAACAAACTGACAAGCAATCAGACAAATAAACTAACTAACCGAACCAAAACATAACCTTCCGGCAGAGGTAATTAATCCCACTTAGGAGAGTTGAGAGGGTTGGGCACTTAAGAAAAAACTGTGAAAGGAAATTACTGTGTAAGGCTGGACGTAACACACTGTACTGCATTCACCTCCATTCATAAAATACACTCATTCCATTTCTATTCCAACAATGATTTCATATTTGCACAACATGTTTTAATCTTCTGCTGTCTCCACATTTTGTCATTTTAATAATATTAGGTTAAGCCAAGTCCAGACATAATTATATTTGTGTGTGGCTGCAGACTTGACCAGGTGAAGAGGAGGCCACAAAATATTATCTCTTCCTCCAAGCTCTTTACTATTAAGTGTCTGCCTCAAAGAGTTAAGACGGTGTAGGTAAATTGTAGGCTAACCAATTCCTAGCGACTGTACCACAAAGCGTGTTGTGTTGTTTTTTGGCACAGAATGGCCTTCAATTCGCTTTGCACCAACTTACCTTCCGTAATGCATAGAACGGCTTAACATCTTTCTTTTACTAAACCAAGATTATTTTCCTTATCTTAGAGAAGGATACTGACAGACAACTAAAGGTTTATGACAACATGAAGTAACCTACAAACAACACCGTATGTCTTCTATCAGAATTAATATAGTTTGAACCAGAGTCAGATGATTTAAAAGATCACGAGAACCCTCCCCCCCCCAACCCACCTTCCCATGCAGTCGCCAAGGGTTATGGGGATAGTACAGTGTTGGCAAATCTGGAGCAAGTGATTAGTCCAAACTATTCCAAGCAACAGGGCCAAAGTGTTTGTTCATCTGGTCCTGTTTTTTGGCATACTTTGGAGGAATCAAGGCATTCTAATGTTCCAAAAATACGTTGACCCCCTATATGATCATCCAGTTGCCTAATATACAGGACTAATATATATTTTAACCAACACTTACACTCTCCTCCAAGTTCTTGTCAACTGTCAAGCTTACAAATTATTTTAATGGAAATCGTAATGTGTCATATTTTCCTGGTTTAAGTATGCTTGCTGTGACGACATTAACATTTTGCATCACGAGTGTTATTATGTCTATCATCCTTCCCACACTATAATTATTATCTCTAATGATTGACATCTGTTTGTTTATGTACACCTTAGAGACCTGAGGAGCATGTGATGTTGTGGCCGAGTTTGAGGCCTTTGATTCATCCAAACGAGTAAGTGTTAGTTTCTCATTACAGTTTGGAGCAATTATTCCCCTCCAACTATCAGGCAAAATTCTACAACCCATTAAGGAAGGAATGATATTGTTAGTATATTGGATGTGACTGATTCCTTCACACTACGCCACAACACAGCGTATAAACTAAGAGATCCTGTACAATAACATAATTCGGAGGAATCAGAAGCATCGAAGTAGGATGGACGATTATTTGATTTCTTTCAACTGAATTTTTTTTTAACACCTGCCATTTAAACATTTTCGTAATACAGTACAGCAATTCATACGTTTGAAGGGACAACGACACATTTTTCTCCTGCTTTCATAACACGATAGGGAAAAAATAGAAGAAAGAATGTTAACTAGCATATCTCCCTATTAGGCTATTAAAAAACATCATCTTTACGGTGCTGCATAAGCAACAGAAAGTGTTCTTTTTCTTACTGAAGGTGTTGTAACTTACCCCAACTTGGTTAAAAATTAGAGAAGGGAATAATGCATGCGGTATGAGACACTTCCAACAGAGCTGCAGTTCACAAAAGTTTACTTTGTATTGATAAAAAAAAAAAATCCTTAATTAAGCAGGGTGAGTGACTTCACTAAAGTTTCTTTGGACTCGTCATATTCACGTTTGTTTCCATCTAATGACGCCATTCAGTTGAGTGTCCACACATTCGACTAGACACAACTCTGGCAGTTGATTTGTGGTGATTTCTGAATAACTGATTATTCTCGGGATGAAAGGTAAATATTTGTGAACAAAGTGTATTGTAAAACTATATAATCTGATATACGTAGTGACTGATTTTCGAAAGTTTTCTGTAAAGACAGGTGCAAAATGTCCATAAAACCTTAAAGATGAATATAATTTTCGATTATTCCTTCATATACTGTCGTATAATCTCCAATCCTTATTGCTAAATATGGTTGAGTATTTTTTTTTGTTTTCAACATAAATGTATCCAATACAATAAAAATAAAAAATATGTCAAAGTAATAGTCTTCATATTTATGAAGTCTGGGGTTATTATTATTATTATCTTTTTTTTCTAGGGGGGTAGTACCCCCAAAGGATCCCCGATCCCTGCTTTATTATATGGAAGCAAAAAATCAAGCAAACTTCCTGAGTTTCTGTAGATAATAGTAAAGGATTTTATAAAGTAATAAGATTATGTCCTTGTAATATAGGAACGTCAAAATATTGATCCTGATACTATAAAACAATTTACAATTGCATGAATTACTGATAAAATCTCATAAGTCTATTAACTAGTTTGTATTTCGTTTGATGTTAGAGCAATTACATTGTACTCCCGAGGCCTCGGAACAAAATGTCTAAAATGAAATAGTTTTGTATAAATTGACTTTAACAATAACATTCAGAATACACTCGTAAATATTTGCAAAGACTATTATTATTAATCAAGAAAAATCTTTCAATTTTATAATTCCTTAGAATAGATTGTATACTTGTTAACAGCTGATTTTCGAGATACTAATAATTGACAAAATATACAACTTTCGGGCTACAACACCATCGGGAACTCCATTACGTTAGTCTTGAATAATGTCATCGTCATTTCGGAGCTTCGGTGATGTAGTGGTCAGCGTACGTTCCGGTATTGAATAAGATAGAAATTAGGAGTGCATACCGCTGCAAACGCCAAAGAAGTCTACGGTTTGTTCACCCATATTTCACCATCCGTCTTCACATTGAAAATTCAAGTTTATCAATACCTGATCTTGGTCTTCAACTAGGTCCATTAAAACAGAATAACTTTTTCTGTTATGGTCAGTTATCCTGTGAGATGTGAACAAGATCCGTCCTCAAGATTTTGAATTTCTTTGATATCAATCCAATAAACGAAACAAACAAACAGAGAAATGAGGTAACACAGAACGGAAGGTAATCAAGCTGAAATTGTATGCCGGTCAGCTTATCATGCCGCCATATCCTTAGACCTTATGGGCCTAACCTAACTTAACCTAACCTATGGGCCAAATGAGCAATGTGCTGGATTATCAATTAATTATCTTTCTAGTTCATTTTGTGTTATATAATGGTGAAAGCTCATTAATTAATTGTTCTTCGTTGTACAGAAGGAATACATCTTAAGGTAGGTATTTTCTAAGAGATCAGTGTTTTGGCCCAACTCCACCACATATACTAATAGCCTACCACCATCCATTCCAGTCCATTCACACCATTCCTCTGGCTAGTTTCCTTAACATATAACTTCCTAATAGTTATATGTTTGGTGAATTGTTGGAAATTAATCGTTAGAATTATTACACAGAAATCATATTAACATCCGAATTAACTAAGTTTTGGTTTCCTCTCATGAAATGACTCGGGAACACAGGCTACGCGAAATGCCAAAGCTAATTTTCTGCACCTTGAAAATTATGGTAAGCTATCTATCTTTTAAGTGTAGCTATACAGTGTAAACTACATTTACTACATTTTTTTACTGTCAACAATAATGCACTCTTCTGC
Organism: Petrolisthes cinctipes; assembly: GCA_033782935.1. Taxonomy (NCBI): domain Eukaryota; kingdom Metazoa; phylum Arthropoda; class Malacostraca; order Decapoda; family Porcellanidae; genus Petrolisthes; species Petrolisthes cinctipes. The sequence goes on along the minus strand of JAWQEG010003721.1, from coordinate 218,061 downwards.
GGTGGGTGATTAATATACCAATATGTCGGTAAGGCATTAATTTATAAGAGATATAACGGAAGACTCACTAATCATCAAGAGTCACTTTAATTAAATAGATTAAATATAGGTTATACAGCACTAAAAACGTCACGCTCGACTCCACCAAACATGTACCCATGCATGCATACAACATGTTATAATAGTTTATGATAAACGTCTATGATATGTTGTAATACTGTCTGTAACGAGCGTGTAAGGTGACTGCAGCAATGTTTGATGACTTGTTTGATCTGGCCAAGCCTATTAACCATGAACATAGCTGTCGCATGCATGTGTTCACAGATCTGAAATTAAATCATTTCAAATAATACTATCTGAAACAATACCGCAAACTTTTAAATGTTTTGCACTGACAGTCAAATGAACAACATTTATATTTAGTTACATGTCATATTATTCTACCGAGCAGTTACATTTCATTTCCGGCATAGCCTACCGAGCAGCGGGTCTAATAAATTACAGTAGGCCTATATAGCAGGGAGAGTTACATAGCCTATTGGTATTGTATGGATTCGAGTATCTCCCTTTATGTCCAGTAGGAGTAATGCAAGAAAAGATGGAGTAAGGAACGTAAGCACTGTAACGCTACCTTTAGTTTATTTATATTATCTAGTTTATTTTATTTATATTTATATTTTTTATTTATAACTTATTTACTTTTTGTGAGGAAGAGGAATTGGGGGGTTAAACGGGGGAAGGTAAAGAAAAAAACAACACATAATTAAGTTGAAGAATAAAAAGATGGTGAACCATTAGGCAAATGGATGAGATAAGCCACCGCTCGAGGGGGCAAAATCAAAATTAAATAATACAATGTTGACATCACTACACTTCAGCGTATTATTTCCATTCTATGCGGCGGTGAAAAAATACAGTATATTATTTTGTTATTTTCACATGCAAGCTAAGCGTGTTTTATGATGACTAGGAAGCAAAACAAAAATAAGTTAATCTGTCAGCAGAATGAGGGGGAAAAAATAAAAAAATAAATAACATTAAAATACACAGACGACCTATGAATAATGGACAGACAGGCATCTATCAGGGAACATGCAAATATTTATGACATTTTTAGTATTGGTGGGAATTAAATACTGTAGGCTACTGTAGAAATGTCGCCACAACAAAAAACTTCTCCAACAATTTTGAAAAGCCACTGTTGTGTTGAGCTTGATGTGGTGGTACTGTGCAGAATATAATTATGAGTGTACTGTCGCAGGCAAAATTAATGATGCCTAATGCCCTCCCATATTTATACCATACGTTTTTTTTTTTAATTATCACAATTTATAGGCAAATGTTGTGAATTGTCCTTCCATACGCGAGAATGGTCATAGGCTAGATGAGGACGATAGAGGGTACAATAGCTGAATGTACAATATAAAAAATAATAATAATAAAAAAAAAAAAAATTACGCCTGACACACACACACCCTCAAAATCCTAAAGATGATGGTGAGTTACAATGCAGCCAAGGTCATAATTTATTTATATTTTATAGCTTACTAGCCAACAGGTCCAGGCGGCTACCTCGGTCACTAAATTTGCTCTCTAGGAGTCTAATAGATATGTCACGAACATGTTCTGGAAAGTGGTGACTCCGAATACGTATTTATTTTTTATTTTCATTTTTTCTGTGCTATATAGTTATCAAGTGATGCGCAAACAAACCCACATGCATACACAACTATTTTATTATATCAGACTGGGCCATCGTTTCGGTTACCCATGACTTTATATATTTGAAATCGACCTATATATAAACTGGGAAAACAACTTCATCTTGAACCTTGAGCGATGTATTAAAGTTGCAATTTCCAGTGTAAATATATGACCGCAGTTGTATAAAGTGATGAGTTCTGAGACCCAGGGAAAGTTTAAAAGGGATAGCAGTATATACTTTTCGTACATTGATTCCTCCAAAGTATGCTATGAAACAAGACCAGCCCACCCAAACCATCGTGAGGACACACACACACACACACATTTCAAACCAATAGACTTGAATAGAGGCTTGGGTGGGCTGTCGTCTAGAAACGTTTCTCCTGCTCCAGATCTCGGGGCCTAAGACTCGGGCTCCTACTCAGATGGGCTAGGGATTGTGGAGTGTGAGTGTACATACATACATAGCCACACAAAACTATTATTTCTGTGTATCAGCTGGAGAGTTTAACGCTGCTTATTTAGTATATCTTAAGAGAGTTATATACTTTTGGTATATTGGGGAGCTACTGATTCCTCCTTAATGTGCCATGAAACAGGGCCAGATTTAAAAAAAATAATAATGGTGTCCTGCTGCTTGGAATAGTTTGGAGGAATCAGTTGCTTCAAATTTGCCAACACTAATACACCCCCCTTAACCTAACCTACTGACGTTTACAAAAATAACAATTCATTGAGCCTCTATATGGTGCTCCCTTCTGTCTCTCCACTCATCCAAAAAATACAAACAGGCATACAGATTAATAAACAATGATCAGAAATGAATGCCACCCAAGCAAAGCCATAGAGTTAATGTTATTCGAGCATGCCGAGGTTACAGGACAGCGTCATATTACTTATAATGACAATCTTCAACTTCGTTACAACTAGAAGCGAGGTGAGAACACTACCAACCCGGTGCCCTTGTGAATAATAAACTCCTTAAAGGGATAGTATATACTTTCGGTACATTAGAGCGCCTTGATTCCTCCAAAGCATGCTAGGAAACAGCATCAGAATAGCAAATATAATGATGGCCAGTTGCTTGGAATAGTTTGGAGGAATAATTTCCTCCAGATATACCAACACTGTACTACTCCCTTAAATTCAATTCTGTATGTATGTACTGTACAGTAGGCTATATCTTGTGTTACAGTCGTCAGGAAGGAGGCGAGGACCATGCAGGGGGAATAGCAGTAAAAATAAATGTACAACATAAAAGAGCCTTCAGAGCAAATTCCACCAAGGCTGATCATCCAGTGATTATCTATACAGTATCTATTCAAGGCTGAGCATCCCCACCCCTGCCCCACCCCAAACATGTTGTGAAAGTCGATGGAAAGCACACCTATATTTCACCCTTGCTATTATTATTATTATTATTATTATTAAAAGTCTACAGGAACCGGCACCAATAATTCACCCTCATACTTAACAATAACCATATATATAAAAAAATCCTTGATCCACATCTATATTCGAATCTCTCTCGAAATCTAATCATTTGTTGTGACTTGTGAGTCCCGAGTCCCACCTTTAGTTAAAAAGATTGCAACAACCCACACACATTTCTTTTTGTATAATAGTACTAACCACAATTAGGCTAAACAGAGAAAACCACATAAACCGAACCAAACACATAACCTAATGACAGAGGCATACAAAAAGCAGTGATGATATATGTTCCCTCTCATAAATCCCCTCACACGAAGCATACAAAGCCCAACAACACAGACAGACAGACAGACAAACGTATTGTATAAGACAACCGGAGAGAAAGAAGAAAAATGTATGAAAATGTGACTCGGGTAGGCTATAAGTAATCAGGTATCATTTCAGTAACCAAGATTTCACTCTTTACTTTAAAAAAAAATTACATCACGAGAGAGAGAGAGAGAGAGAGAGAGAGAGAGAGAGAGAGTTTAATAATAATAATAATAATAATAAACAACCCCCACTTAACTGCGTGAGCCTACTTCATCATTCTCTACCCCAGCCATACCACACACACCACCACCACCATCGTGCTCAGCTATACAGTATAATATAATCTATAAGGAGAAGCTGAGCCACAGACATACACACTAGTCCCGCACCCTCTGTTTTTGTCGTGCTCATACTTTAAAGATCGTGAATATCGAGGAACGGGGGTAAGGGAACGACAAGGGGGTTGGGGGCTTGGAAGCTGGTGGTGGTCGGGAGTGGCTGTTTCCAAGTTTCTAACGGTGCAGGGTAACTCGCTGTATACTTTAATCTGCACGGGGTGTCGTTGGTGAGTAATTTATTTAATCCAGACACAAATTTCACTCATCCTATTTTGATTAATCCTAAACTAGTCTAATCGACCTAAATAACCTGATCTGACCTGATTTGATCTATCCTTAATTATTTAACTGACCTAACCCTTCTTTGCTAAATTATCTTCTCTGATATGTACTGGAGTGACCTAAGCTGACCTAATACTTATGTGAAAAATCTAACCTATAAAGTGACCTGTCTTAACCTTACCTAATCTAAATTATGTGCCTCGAGTCGATCTTCTCATAGAAAGCAAAATTCCCCACACCCTGATAAACTTGGGAATACTATGTGAGCCTGGGAGGGACATGCATAATTCATGGCTACTGATGGCCGCTGCGAGGGACCCCAGGACGCAGCTCATACCGGAATCTGCAAAAAATGTCACTTTGCCCTAATACGTTACGAATATTAATTTGGAAATATATTGTTATTTTTTGTCCAGGTCCGTGTATGTGTGTGTGTGTATTATTATTATTGCTATTTCCCGTGTGTGTGTTCTACTGTCAGTTTCTGATGTATTTGTATGCATCGGCGTACGAGTACTGACCTGTGTTATGTTCATGTGTGTAGTGTGCGTTCGATTATGATATGCCAGAGGGTGTGTAAAAGTATGTGTTAATAATAAATGTTGTTTGAAACGAAGTTCAAGCTTCTCTCATTTTCAGTGTTTTAGTACAGTGGTTCTCTGGTTTGCACAAATTACCCTGACCCTAAGTTTTTATCTTAATCAGACAAATTTCTTATCATTATCATACGAGTCTTATAGTCTATTGTAGAGCAGACAGCTTCACAAGTCTTCCCATTCCATAATTATATAAATTTCTTTAGCTCATATAATTATTCAATGATCATGAGATGTCAAATATAAAAAGTTATTTCTATGAATGAAAGACGATTTTGTTAGAGATGGACAGTACAGCAGTATTTCTTGTCTCAGTCATCTCTGGAGAATTGGGTCGTGGATAATCACTCTCAGCTAAAAAGACTTAGCCTATAGACTATAGTTGCAGTGGCGGAACTACAGGGCGGTATGAGAGGCACGTGCCCCCCCCCCCCCGGGTGTCCCCCCATTTCAGGGCGATGCCCCCTTTGAATAAATTAGTAACATACTGATAAAAATTCGCAAACAGTATTAATATGAAAATTGTAATAATAAATTTCTTTATAATACCATATTGTTGTAACGGACAATTCATGTTTTAACACCTATGTAATATAAAATTAACATACACGAAGCATAATAGTTATTGTTTTATTGTGATCCCAAGTCATCCTGTCCGATACGTGTACCTTCGGTGTACGGTTGCCAACTTGCCAGCCAATCCAGCCTTTCACACAGTTACACTGCAAAGTGCAGACGACAGCAGACATTTCACAAGTGACCGAGTAACAGTTGTAGAACCATACGAACTATACATGTAAGTGTTATCTTGGCAGAGTAGGCCTATACGCACCTTCTCTGTTACACTGTTTCGCAGTTTGTATGTGGACGTATCATAATTATATGGTATTGGTAGTGTACAACCGCTACAATGTTCATTACATCATTATTACATTAATTGTTCAGTAACTTAAATGAGATTCTGGATATGTGGAGAACGGGAATGTAGTTACGCACTGTAATACGCAGGTGACGCTGTGACAGGAATCAACAGGATATTGCGTTCGTGAGTAATAGGAATGGAAGGGTGTTAAATTTTAATTATGGAAGTGTGCAAGATTGGGCCAATTTCAGAGTGTGATTGTAGTCACTGTACTGTACCGTACTGTGGGTTGGCCAGTGGGTTAGTCCACAGCTGTTCTCCGTTGATGTGTGGCATTGTGTGTTTAGCCTACTGGCTGTTTATCAAGTTCCCCCCCACCATTTTTACACCGTAGGTCTGCCACATTCTCTCTAGTTTGTCTCTGTCATTGTAGAGTTCTACCTTTGTAGGTCGGATTAGAGAAGCGGAAACTGAGGTTCATGTTGCTTTTACAGCTAAAATAACAATATTCAAAATGTACGTGTGTACTTTAAATAAAAAAAAATCAAGGGTAGCACGAATGATGCAGTTCCTTATGCATGCACAAACAAGACGAAAAGAGAAATCTCAGTAAGCTAATATTGCTTACTGAAATATACCTCCATTCAATTTTTTCTGTGTTATAAAGGCTTCTACAAACGGCACATGCTACGAACCACAGGTCTGGATATGGATATGCATGCGTTTTCACACCTCATCATGATCTGCTAGAGATCCTTGTACACACACAGTCCTACACTGTAATTATAAATGACAAATGTGCACTCCTCATACAGTAGGCAAGTGGGTGCACGTGGAACCTAACATAGGCTACTGTAAGTTATTATGCTGGACAGGGTAATCACAAAATACACCTTACCTATAATAGGAAACGTGTCCCACAGGCATGTGTCAGGGTCTATGAGTCTCTCCAGGATATTGTGTTGGTTCAAATAGTGGTGGATAAGTAGTGGGAGATAAATTATGTGGCTATCAATGGCTAACAATAATCAAAACTAAATATCAATTAGCGAGTCTCTCACTTATTGGTATTTGGGTAGAAATATTGTCCTAAACTAAGGTGAGAGGAAGCTACTTTAAAGTTGCCTATAATATCTCAGTTGTATTTAACTCTGCATTTTTGTGATATTTTCTGCTATGAATAAAATCTCTGACATCTTCTTTGAAGACGTCCCTGTTCTGTAGTTTAGCCTTTTTACCAAATCATGGACCGGGGCTATTGTTGCTGATTTTATTAAAGTTATTCGTAGACTGCTCTCCAAACCTAATAAGACACAACAAATTACTAATCCTGAGGAAACTTGATATATTTATATAAGTTAACCTAATAAAACGTTTTCTTACAATCCATTGAGTGGTGCGATGTGTAAAATTTTATGCCCCCTCCCTCTCTGTTTCCATATACAAGTTACATTTATATTTTGTTTTTGCTTTCTTTTCAATACAGTCATATTAATTAATATTACAGCTTCTCAAATTAAGCATATGTTGGAGATTGTTACAATTGATGATGCAAAAGATTTATACACAGGCCTGCGTGGAAGATGTCCGATGTTACGCACGGGGTCACATCACGTCGTATTTCTCGCAGGGTTGTGATATGATGAAGCAGAAAGGCCATGAAGAGGACAACACTGACCACAGGGGAGAGGGCTGACCACCTGGACCAAATCAAGAAGCTCAACAAGTGAGGAAAAAGACAATGTTTTGGTGCTTTAGTTGGTGCTCAAGGTTATGGGGGTGAAAAGAGCAATATGTTGTTGTTGTTCCTAAGGCCATATTCAGGAACATTCGTGGTGCATACGATGGTGTGGTACTGGTAGGACGACTCCAAAGACAAATAACAGAGCCATCATATCGGTACCACACCATCGTATTCACCAGCAATAATATGTTTTGTTCCTAGGGTCATATTCAAGAACATTCGTGGTGCATACGATGGTGTGGTACTGGTACGACGACTCCATAGACAAGTAACAAAGTAATCGTATCGGTACCACACCATCGTCAACACCACGGACGTTCTTGCATACGACCTTAATAATCTTTCCTCGTCTCTGAATCTAATAATATGTACACTAACTTACACTTCCTTTGTATTTAATCAGTTTAAGCACCAGACATAGGAATATTGTCTAATTTTGGTATTTATTGAAAGAATTACCGTTTTGTAGCAGTGTTGCCAGATCCGGTTGGGTCCCAGTATTTTGCCCCAGTCATTTATTGTACTTTATCACGATTATTTCCCAGTAGTTTGCCCAGGTTAGGTCCCGGTAGTTTGCCCAGGTTAGGTTCCGGTAGTCTGCTGTGGTCTAGGTTAGGTTAGGTTCCGGTAGTCTGCTGTGGTCTAGGTTAGGTTAGGTAAGGTCAGGCTAATTTCAATATGCCCTATCTTGGAAATGGGGCATTTGCGGAGGAAATGCCATAGAAGAAAATGGTCTATATAAGTGGGTAATGATGGTAGAAAAACCGTATGCAATAACGGTAATTCTTTCAATATTTACCCTAATTTTAAATGGTTTGGCGTAGTCTTGAAGTTGACTGGGGTAAAGAGTTTTCATTGTTGTTGTTATGGGAAACCTTTGCCCTAGTTTGCAAGCCAGGTATTCATTATCTTACCAATACTTTGAGAGCCAACTTGAATAGCTGCTTTGTTGGGTTTTCTCAGTTTCTTTTTTATTTAGCTTATTGCAGACAATCTTTCTAATTAGGTTATCGATGAGTTAACAAATTTTCGTATTTTTGTATGCATAATTGAGGAAGTAGTAAGAACAGGGAAGGAGCCAGCAATCCTCACTTCTGTTTATAATTATTGTGTTTTGGTAAATTTACAGTTGTAATTGTAAGCATAAAATACACTTTTTGGATTATTTTTGGTCAATTCAAGACCATTTTGGGTAGTGCTTCCCTGCTATTTCTATCCCAAATTTAAGTTATCGCACAATAATAATTGTAAACTATTAATAACAAAACCTGGAATGGAACAAAGTTCCAGATGTAATGTTGTGGGATTAAGGAGAGGGATAACATTATGCAGTCGGGAGTAATGAGAGCAATGTATAATCTTATATACTGGTATGGATATACATTTACAATAGGCGACCTAAATACTGTACAGTACTGGCTATGCTAGCTCGTAGCCTCGTGCAGTACAACAGATGTAATAATGGTGCAATGGATAATTGATTTATGATTACTTGCATTTAATACTTTCTAGGCATACTTTTACATCTAATTATTTTTTTAAGAAATGGTTTTATGGTGGACAAAGGGATTTCTGCCCAAAACCTGACAATTTCTGCTCGTCATTCTATATACATGGAAATTTATGTGGTTCTGGAATGAAACTACGCAATAAAAAAAAATGCAAAGTAGCTTTTAATTTGTCAAGCATTTAGTATCACTACCTTTTGGTAAAATTCTGTAGCTCATGCTGCCAGTAACCAATATGGGGCATAATATTAGTGAGTAGCTGTTTTCTCCATTGTGTCCCTGTATCTGTACATGGTTTTCATTATATTTATTGTAGTAGAAAAGCCTGTCACACACAAGTAAGCTGTGGATTGTTGTTGATTGATAGTAGGCACCGCAAGTAAACTGTGGTAAATGGCTACTGACATTTCAGAACCTTCTCAGTCAAAAGCAGGATAATCAATTTTTGAATACTTTATATTCAGAACTTTTACAGTGGAAGGGCAGAGAACTATATTTTCATGCCCTCATCTGTTGACATACCAGTGAGGTTCCTCTTATGATCTCAAGGTGTATTTACCTGACCTGACCTCGCACTTTCACCCTGACTTAGTTTTCACTTTCAACACACCAAGCAAATAATTTTATGCTCCGTAATAAAAGGAAATGTGTTCTTTATTTTATATTTAATCATTATTATTTAAGAGAGCAAAAATATATTAATTTCTTTTATCGTGTCTGTGGCCCTGGGAGCTTTCTCTGCCTCTAAGTTATTGTGTGAATGGGGGTGGGCTGCCCTGCTCATGGCCAGTTATGATACTTGTACATTACAGTATTTACACTCGCAACATTAGGGAAAAGAGTTTATACCTAACAGCTATGTGATTATAGCCCAAATAGGATGTATAGATCTCCTAGTCCAGGTTAGGTTGGTTAATTGGTTTTGCCAACCATCTAATAGTCAAGAACATTGGAGAAATGAGGTTTTATTGGTAAGACTTTTGTGTGAGTACTTCATAGTGATGTGTTATTTACCTGTTTTATCATGCAACTACTTGTATGGAGATTTTGTATTTGGGGGAGAGAGAAAATGTAAATGATATTTAATAGAACCCTTTGTGAGAAAAGAAAAAATGCAGTACAGTTTTTAACCCAGATAATCTTGTTATGCATAATAATCTTTTATATCGGACTTCTCACTTAATCAGTCGTTTGGTGTTGGCAACTATTTTTTTTTTTTTTTATTTATTTATTTTTTTTTTTATTTTTTTTTTTATATATGGTACCAAATCCTTCATGACCCATCAGTTCCTAACAGGGCTTGGGAGATGAGTGGGAGACTGGTACTAAAACATTAAGGCCTTGACTCGGAGTACACCTGTATAGTAATCTAGTATGTCAGTTGTTATTCATGTATTCCATTATACTATACTGTATGTACATTTATATTTTGATCTAACTGTTTTTTAAAACATAGATTTATTTATATTACAATAATTTTGATTGTTAGTCAGAATGGAATTTTCATTATGTTAGTTGACAGAATCCTGGATGTATCTTTATTAACCCATGTTATGTTTGATATGTCATCATTTGGTATCTATTGTTTTTCCAAGAATGTATTCCTGTAATGTAATGAAGGTTGTGTGAATGGTATTCATGTTTATACCTGTATGGTTCACTAGTGTGTTCAAGGAATTTAATTAATCCTACAGTGTATTATTATAAGCATGAGCAATTAGCTGTTTACAGTCATCATAATTTTATTAAACTCAAATTGTTTAAAATAATTGTAATCTTTTGGCATTTAGAAATATATATTCCATAAAATTTTATCCAACTTTGTTAATATGCAGCTAGTATACATGGAAGTAGTGTAGGACTTTCTCATTTTCTATAATAATAATGCTCTTAGACTGGCAAGCTATACATATTTTTTTATAAGAATGTACCTACAGTGTAAGAGTGCTTGTATAATCTTTATTTGTTTCCACCCAAGGCATGTGAGTGAATGTGTGCGTCGGGCCAATGCATCACTCGGGGAGGCAGGTACTGTGGGGGCCCTGTTCTCCCCTCAGGGTGTGGGTGTGCGAGTCCGGTTGAAGGAGGCGTGTGAGAGAGTAATGTTGGCCAAACCCGGCTCCCATGCACGCCCCGTGGAAGAGATACTCTGGCGCAAAGTTTATTATGAACCACTCACTGCTGCTAAGAAGATGAAGAAGGTAGGTGTAGGGATAATTGGTGCTGGTATTGTAAGAATAATGTACTACTTAATAGGAAATTAAGTGACTGTGACTTTACTCTCATCATTGCCAAACTGTGAGATTGATGCATTTCCAGAACTTACGCTTTGGCAGACTTTATGGCAAATTGGCTTTTTTTTTTTTTTTTTTTTTTTTTTTTTTTTTTTTTTTTTTCTCAATCTTTAGTTAATGATAATCACACTATATGAACACCTAGATCTATATTTTCTCTGTGGCATGTATAATCACTTGGCAAAGAACAGAGAATAATGAGTGGTATCAATAAGTATCACCCAAACTTAGTGTGAACATTCTTGTCAGATGTACCATGACCAACCTCAGTGCTAAATATTGTTTATAAAGAATATATTAAAGAAGTATCATAAAGGAGGTACTGTATTGTATTTTAATTCTCAGCATTTTACACCTGTAATCCTTTATAGACAAATTAATGTTTTCATAACTATACCGTATGTAGTCGGCTTGTTCTTCTGAGGTCCGTGAGTAATGTATGTGGCACCTGCATAATACTGTTTGTATGGTAAAATGTCAATACAGAGCTGTATCTACGAGACTTACAATAGAAACTGATTTTTATTTGTAAATATGATCAATGAAATAAGATGTTGAAGCCTTTCATTATTATTATGTTTATAATGAGTGACCAGCAAGTTCACAGTGGGTGAAATATGTACTGTGCTGGTGCCACATCTGTGATATCTGGTGATACTTAATTCTAGGTGTTTGTTAATCCTTCCTTATGCAATTCCCAAACTTATTTGAGCACCATATCATATGGTATCAACCGCCATTGGTTTCCTCTGCACCCATGCTAGGCTCAGCAGGAGGAAGGGTGTGAGTAGGCAGAAAAGTTACCTTGACATAAAGCTATTTTGGTCATGTTGTGCTTTCTGTCAATCACCAGAAATAATAAATTAGGGATTAAGTACATTATAATGTTTTGATGTTTGTACATTTCAGGGCAGCAGTTGGAGTAATAGTGAGGCATTATGGATTGAGAAGCACCTGTGGGATGGTGTAGCATACTACCACCAGCTGCTGCATTCCCAGTCGCCCACCCACCCCCATATCCTCACACCAGACCTTCTCCCTGTCACAAGTAATTGTCATATTTTGGGAAGTGAGCTTGGTTCACAATAAATATACTGGTTCATTATAATTAGTGATTCAAGGGCTGATGAATTTCTAATAAGACATTGAAATACAGTACTGTAATGAAGTAACCCCCGTGATCAAAAATTTAATGCCTTTGGTATGTGTATTGTAGTAAAGTAATTGTAATGTGAAAATCAAGCATGGAGCAAAAAAACAAGGCCCTAAATAGGTCACATAAAAAGTTCACTGACAATTAAATATAGGCTCACGTATTCAAAAGCTACAGCATTGAAAAGCTATGAGTATTTACTTTCTAAAAGTCCCAAGTTTTTATTCTAGCTTTATAGTAATGATTTTATTAAGGCTTAAAAGTTTGTTTACAATTAGTGATATATGCTTGTCTGTGCACCTGCCTGCCTAACTTTTTTGGGTTAAAAGACATATTTACGAGTAGCTTTAAGATTTGTACTGACTCCAGCCACACCCATAACTATTCAACTCCATGACTCAGACAATATCATATTCCCTACTCCACAACCCTTCTTTTAAGAATTATAAAAAATACATTAATCTAGCTTCATTTTTTTGGTAATCTATCAGTATACCTGTAATGAATAAATTAGTTGAAGCTAGCTTAACCTTACAGATGATGAGTGTGTTAGTGGTGGAGAAGGTTGCAACCAAGAATCAATCCACCGCTATCTGACTTGCCTGGCTGACTTGACCCGATACATGCTGGACCTGCCCTCACCCCCACCTCCTCACCTCCCAGCACGTTATTACCTCCAGGTCTGTTTGTCTTGACTTCTTGACTTCATTAATTTAATGGTAAATATCTGTATCGTGCAGCTTTGGAATTATATTCAATATTATATGTTTCATATGTGTACTGTAGTGTATTTTGAAATACCTGCACTATATTTTTGCTGATACTGTATTTCCTGCAAGTCATGTACTACATTTTTTATTTGTGCTGTACTAGTCATGAACCACCTTCAGAGAGTTTGGGTAATTGAGGGTTGGTGGTGGTGGGGAAGCACAGAAGTAAAGAAAATTGCTTAACTTGCACTTTTAAACAAAAAAAATCCCAAAATGGGAACCAGAACCCTCTGTGTGAATGACATCGTACAAAAATGTAATGACTTAAATTGTTGTGGTGTATTAAAAATAAAGAAATCTTACTGCGTAAGATAAGAACAATGGTAACGGAGGTACTGTATAACTGTATCTAACAAGCTTTCAAGACTTTTGCTATGTATCATGTCTAACTCTTTTTATGATTTGTTTGTTACAGGCCTTACACTACCAGCCTGAAGGAGGGTTGGTCCATAGCAACCTGGCAACAGTCTATACCAGCAGTGACCAGCCTCTCCTGGCAGTTGCTCACAATCTCAGAGCGTAAGTTGATATTTCATCCTGTATAATCAGTTTAATCCTGTTTAATGTTCTTTTAAAAGTTAGAAGATGCTCTTTGTGTGAAAGTAGCTACCTGAAAAGGCTAACACAACACAAACATAGAAAAAAAAAGAGAGAGAATTTTCACGACTATATCCCACATTGTTCTGAAAAGTACTGAGAGTGGTGTTAGTAGCAACAGAAAATATGGCCTGTTGTTACTATGGAAACCAATGGAGAAATGCTGATTAATGTTGCACATATGTTTGTATAAAATCCTGTGACTGTAAGAACAATTTTGAAGAACAAGGAACATATCCTTCAACATATGAAGCAAGTTTTACTTTGACTTGTGAATTAATAGAGTCATGGTATATGTCGGAAAGGGGGGGTGGTGATGGTAACATTGCTCAGTGCTAGTAGGAGACAGTGTAAATATTGGAAACCAAGGCCTACACTACATATTGTTGTACTTCTCCTGTGCTGTACACTATAGTACTGTACAGTAGATTATATATAAATGTATCTTGTCTTTAAATTTATCCTTGGTTATATTGCCACTTTTGGGTATGGGGAACACTCGCCTTGCACTTTTTAATGCAAAGAAATACTTTACTTTATGGAACATCTCTTATAAGACACATTTTATATTTTTTTAATCGCAAAAAAATCAGCTGTTGGGTAGTTTTAGTTCAAATTTGGATGCCACCTATGACACTTGTAAGCATTGATACACGAACACAGAGGAACTCCCTTCCCTCAGTTGTCCTTCTAGTTAAACATGTTTAAACTACAGGGTGTCCATAAATTCCTTGTGCACTTTAAAAGATAAATATTTGTAAAGTGCACAAGGATTTTGAGGACATATCCTTCCATTGGCTATCCATATAATCGAGATCATCCTGTAACCCCTAATTTGTGACTCTCACCTTATACATTCAATTTGGGTTAACCTGAGGTGAATCCCTATTTTCAGAAAATTATATTGATTTTATTCAAATTTAAATTTACCTCACCTTGCACCTAGGCTATGGATGAATTCCTGTGCATGTCATTCAGAGTTATTCCAATTTATTTTATTTATCTCTGAACTTGGTTTTTCATTTAAGCTGTAAATACAGGTTTATTCATGTTTTATGTGCCACATGTCCCTGGCAATTTTCAATGTGGATTTGCAGAAGCATTAATTCGTTAAAGCAGTATAATAGTTATTGTAAGACTTTGCAGTATTTATGTAATATGGTTGTATTGTTGTTTTTTAAAAGCATTAATTTTCAATATAGTCAAACTTGAAGTTATTCAGAATTTGATCACTTGAGGTACCGTAGCTTTGATTTGAGAAGTTGAAAAATGTGGTCTTGATCATTTAATATTGTTTCCTCATCAGATACATTTTGTATAACATCTGAATATGTTATCAGACTTTTAATTTTCCAACAGATTAACATGTGACAAGAGTTTTGAAAGTGCTGAGGGTAACTTGAAGCGTCTTTTGGAGAAAAGTCGAACCATCTATGAGAGCAGCGGGGAGGAGCCCAAAGAGCAGATGCCAGCACACCGCCACTACTCCCTCTTCCTCCACTCCCTCCTCTCTCTTGTCTCTTGTTTCATTCACAATAGATCTACTGAGGAAGTTGCAAGGGTCAGTGAAAGGGTTTTCAGTAACATACGAAACGCTGTTGTAACCTAACCCAAGCTAAGAAATTGATAGGCAGTGCTGGTTATTGCAACCAGATGATTATGTTGTTTTATGAGGGATCTCCCAGATTTCTAAATGCATCTATAAGCAGTGCTTTTTCTTCCTCTTGCAGCAAATCCATAGCAATAGAAGAAATGTTTCCAAACTTTATTTGCTGCCATTAATGTCTCTCTCTTTATATATATCTATAGCTCTGATGCCTCGTTCCCTCCAGGAACTCCCCCCAAGGGGGTGGCCACGGCAGGTGTCTCCAGTTTTCCCTGTTCCAACACTCCCTCCTTACTTGGTCAAACCCTACTCTGCCCCTCACGTTTCTCTCCCTTACATACTCTTCCACTCTGTTCTGCTATCTAACCGGTGGTCTGCCTCTCACACCAGTACCCACAATTTCATTTCCATACACCTTTACAAACTCCTCACCTTGCATTCTCTCCACATGTCCAAACCACCTCAATGTATTACGCTTCACCCTCTCAACTACCCAACACTCAATACCAATTGCCTTCTCACTCATACCGCATCTCATACACACTCATTACTTTCTCCATCCCGCCTGGTCGGTCCACATGCTCCTGTCAAGTAACTCATTTCCACTGCACCTATTCTAGACTGATGAGCCCTACTCCATATCCATGTCTGATGCATATGTCAGTGTTGACAGGATTATACTATTTCTTAGTCCCCTTTTCACTTGCATACTCACACTTCTACCCTTCATAATCCTCCCCAGTGATGCAATGACCTGTCTACCCCTCACTGGTCTCTCCCTAATATCTCATTCCATATTTCCATGTTTACACAGAACTGTTCCCAAGTACTTAAACTACTTCACTTCCTCTATCATCTCACCCCCTAGACTAGAGTTATCTCACATTTAGTCCTAGTTGGTACTCCTACTCTGTAAGGTGTGGCAAAGTCAAGCACTTCAGTTTATGCCCTCTCAAATACCATCACTTTATTTTTACCTACATTCACTTTCAGTTTCCTTCGTTTACACTCGGACTGAAACTCATCCACCACCCTTGGTAACTTCCCTTTCACTCTCAGCCATCAACACAGTGTCATCTGCAAATAATCTTGCCACCAAGGACCAACTTACTCCATTCAATGTCAGCTTCGTCCCCAGGCCATCCACTTTGGCCTTCATCTCTCATACAACCATCCATATATACTGTATATTGAACAGCCATGGTGACAGGACACACCCCTGTTGTCAACCCTACACTAATATTTAAACTCTCACTTAGGTCACCCTCCACCCACACAAATTCCTTTCAGCAAACACCCCCAACACCGTAAATCCTCGACACTTTTGTCATAGCTCTCCTGTCAACCCTATCGTATGCCTTCTCCAAGTCCATGAAGGCAGCATACAACTTCCTACCTTTCGCAATATATTTCTCCACTGTTGATTTTAATGCAAATATCTGGTCCACACATCCTTTACCCTTTCTGAACCCTCCCTGTTCCTCACTAACTTTATTCCATGTTCAGTCTTTCAGTAAGAACCTTCCCATTCACCTTCCCCGGTACACTAAGAAGGCTCATTCCCCTTTAGATACCACACTCATCCTTACTCCCCTTTCCCTTTATACAAAGGCACAATGGGGAATTTTCTAAGCTCGTGGTTGCCACCAGGTGGCATCACAATCGGCGGTTCATCGCGCACACAAGCAAAATAAAATATTCCTTCAGAGTCATTCTATACACAAAAAAAATGCATCGAGCTTAAATGATACATATTTCTACACAATTCTTTCTAAGTAGTAAAACACAGGTAAAATAGTGCTATTCGTGATCAAAAGGAGTTAAGTTGATTTTCTGGTGAAATTGGCATTCAGATTATTTGGCCATCTCGGGATTACCAAACAGGTACACCATTGATTGGAAACAAAGTAAATGAAAATACAATAAACATAAAAAGAACATGCAGGTGATAGTTAAAACTCCGAATTACATAGATCAACTTCCTGGTTTATTGAAATACATATTTCAATTGAGAATAGGCAACTCGAATGTGCTGGCGAAGTAGTCGAATCGTGGAGGGAATCAAAACAAAATAAACGTGTTTGTCCGACTGGCGCACGCTTTGGTTATTGTTACGTGTTTGGTTTGGTTCTTTTATAAGAACAATGGACTACGGTAGCTGGACGTTGCAACAGCTGAAGGAGGAGCTGAGGAAACGAGTCTCGCTCGGCTACTTTTGCCTTGTCGCTCACTTGGTGAAGGAGATGCTAATATCTCCGCAAAAATAACTATATCTATATATTACCATGTTACTGGGTATGTTACGTCATAATATGTAGTACAGTCTTAATCATATTTATTTGTATTGTCCAAATAAATAGATTTTAGCCTTGGCATATGCCTTACTTTAAATATCGACAGCAGAAGGTCGATAATCACGAAACAAAAATATCTAATTTAACCAACTTATCTCAAAATTATCCATACAGGGTATTAAAAAGTCGATGCAGGATTTCGAAAGTATCATAATGATCAAGGTTCTATGCATTTGTATGCTGATGGGATTTTAAAAAACAATATTTTAGCTCATGTCGCATGAACTGACTGCACAGCAGTGACATCTAGCGGATTAGTTCCAGAAATTCCCCATTATGGCTCTTCAATCCACTGGCACCTCTCCCTGCCTCCAAGCTAATGTGATGTGCATATAAGCAACATCCACTCCACCACTACCTCCCCTCCCCCACACTTTAACATTTCAGCAGTTATCCCATCCACCCCCAGGGCCTTTCACATCTTCAACTTTCCTATTGCTTTCCTAACCTCTTCCCTTCTTGCCTCCATCCCCATGCATGTCACCACCGCCTCCCCTCCCATCCCCTCATTCATCAAACGATCAAAATGCCTCTTCCACACTCCTTTCACTTACTCACTTCTACTCATAGTAACTTCATCCTCTCTCTCTCTTTACTCTCACTTTTTTTCCGACCCTGGACATAGGCTTCACCAAGCCCGTTACCATGGCCCAGATCATCTGCTATTCACACACACACACACACACACTCACACACACACACATGTTACGACTTTCGAATTGGTACCCAGCCACAGAGGGAGGGAAGTGAGGGTAATTCCCAAATACTGCAGCTGTTATTGTACCAGCGAGAGTGGTTTATGACATTCGGTGGCCTTATAGTCAGTGCCTGAAACTCAAATCGGAAGAGTAAATATTCTCAAGCCCTCACCTGACAGGAATCGATCTCCCAACCCATAGGTTACGAGTCCAGAACACTAGCCATTCAGCCACCTCCCTGCCAGAGATTCCTTCTCTTTTAACCTCCTTCCAGAATAATTTCTTGTTTTCTTTAAACTTCTCACTCAGTTTCCTACCAAACTCTTCATCCACTTTCCTTTTACTCTCGCTCACCATCCTCTTCACTTGCCTCTTGCATACATTGTATTCTCTCTTTCACCTCCTCCGACACATTCCTCTGCAGTGTTCTCCTGTATGCCTTCCTTTTCTTCTCTACTGCATCTTTCACTTCTTCCGACCACCATGCACTCCCTATCTTGCCCCTCTTCTGTGTATTGTATCCCAATACCTCTGCTGCTGTTCTCATCACTTGTGTCTTAAACATATCATACACGTCATTTACTCCCACTCCCTCCCCTATACCCAGCTTCCTCCAGCACCTCACCCACCCTCCTCTTATATTCCTCTCTATACTCACTGTCATTCAATTTTCCACTTGCCACCTTCCTCTTGTTCCCCCTTCATCCCTCCTACTGTACTCCCACTGAACCCTGACCTTAATCCGTACCAAGACCATAAAATGGTCAGAGCATTGAACCATTCCTCTCACTACTTTAGCATCCATCACATCCTTCCATAATCTTTCATCCACTGCTACATAATCTCTTAATGTCAACAATAACATATATGTGGTGCAGTCTTTCTCAGCTGCTCAATTCATTTACATACAGTATTTATATATAATTGTAAGGCGTAGGGAAGTGGCGTCCCCATTGCCCACCATACTTATGATGGTGCAGTCAGCCTCTCATCCCCTACGATACTGGGGGGGAAGTGCACTAGCACTAGAGCCTCCTTACCCCTTGAAAAAAGGGAAATTGGTATTGATGATGATGATTTATGTATTATATATACTCTGTACAGTATTCAATTTTGTGTCATTCCTATATGATATGTGATATAAATATGTCAAGACATCCAAATGCTACTTTGATATGAAATTCAGTGGTGGTAGAAACATGTCATGCTTTCTTGGTGCATGTGCATCATGTTCTTAAATTTTTGAAAAAGTTAACTTAGGTCTGGCTGGGAATGTATCAGAATGCTAACAAACTATTATACCGATCAGGTGTGTCAGGATGTCCTGGTGCGGCTGAGTCAAGCATTGGAGACTTGTGATGACCCAGACACTGACACTTCTGATTGCGCTCCTTCACCTGCCCCAACATCCTCCAACGGCCATGTCGCTACAGCACTCCAGAATGGACGGGATTCACCAGGAGTAGGGGAGGAGAAAAAACCCACACATGGATTCCTGCTTACTCCTAATGCAGTGGTGATTGTCTGTGCTGTGCTCTCTCTCTGCATAAAAAGACTGCAAAAGCAAGGTATGATATAATACTTGGCTGGAGAATCACAATGTTGTGATGATGATAGTAAAACCTACACTGGCAGTTAGAATTTTATTTCGGTTGTTTCATTGGTATTACATTTTGGGAATACAGTTTAAAGCTTTGCGCAGTGGCAATATCGTAACCAATGAGGTCGAGGATTGCTACTGTGCAGAACTACAGTCGGTATTGGGAAGAGCAAAACCTCGGTGACCTACCCCTCCCCAGGAAGGGTAGGTAAGCCTTACCCTGCCTCCAAGCGGTGACCTCGGGGGTACACCTCCTTTTTTTATCTTGTTTTTATCCATTTAGGAGGTGGAGCCAAAGGGGAAGGCGGTGTGGGGGTGAGACCTAGCTTCCCCCACATATAGGTTTTAAGGTTTTTATTGTATTTTTAGTGTTTTAAGATTTTAATTTCTTTGATTGCATGTTTTTATATTTTGTAATAATTTCTTTTAAATTCATGACCGTTTTTTTTTAGCTTTTGACAATGCCGACGGCCCGTGTCCCTCCGGGAATGAGCACTGCATTGGCCTTACCAGCCATCAGTGGCCCCCCAATGGGGGAGTGGACAGCTATGGCTACTGGCGGGGGGAGGGGGGGGGCTCCGGGCTGCCCTGTAGAGGGAGTGGGGAAGAGGGAATGTATGAGAGTGGTAACTGTGAATGTGAATGGAATGAAGGATGGGACTAAGAGGCGAGAGATTGTAGAATGTTTCAAGAAAGGAAGAGTGGATGTGATGGGAGTGACGGAGACACACATGAAAGGATGTGGAGTGGTTGAGTGTCAGGAGGGAAGGGAGAGTGGACTGTGGGAGGGAATGGAGGGAGGAGTAGTATGGACGGGTATGAATGAAAAGAGTAATGGAAGAGGGAAGGAAGGGTGTGCGCTGTTGGTGTCTCCGTGGGTGTGGAAGGGAGTGGATGGACATGGGTGGAATGGGTCAAGAATAGTATGGATGACTGGAAAGATTGGCTTGGTGAAGTATGCTTGGGTGTGTGCTTATGCACCAGTGAATGAAAAGAGTAAGACGGGGAGAGAGAAGATGAGAGTGTTTTGGGAAGAGTTGAATACATGTCTGAGAGGAATTGATAATGGAAGGAGAGTAGTGATGATGGGAGACATGAATGGAAAGGTGGGAGGTGAGGAAGTGGGGAATATTGTGGGTAAATGGGGTGTAGAAGGAACAAATGAGAATGGTGAGTATCTGGTGGATGTCTGTGCTGAGAGGGGGTTGTTCTTGGCGAATACCTTCTTTCAGCACAAGATGATCCACAGGTGTACATGGAAGAGAAGGGATGAGAGAGGAGAGCAAAAGAGTTTGATTGATTATGTGGCAGTGGATGAAAGGTTGAGGAAGGATGTGTATGACGCAAAAGTGGTGAGAGGAATGGTCCATTGCTCCGACCATTTTGCAGTGTTGGTGAGGATGAAGGTTAGGGTTAAGTGGGAGTATGGTAGGAGGGATGAAGGGGTGAGGAATAAGAGGGAGGTGGCTAGTGGGAAATTAGATGTAGAAGAGTATGGGGAAGAATATAAGAGGAGGGTGGTGAGGTGCTGGGGGATGTAAGGATGGGGATAGGGGAGGGAGTGGGAGTGAATGCGGTGTATGAAATGTTTAAGACGATAGTATTGAGGACAGCAGCAGAGGTAGTAGGATATAAGACACAGAAGAGCGGCAAGAAAGGGAGTGCTTGGTGGACAGAAGAAGTGAAAGATGCCGTAGAGGAGAAAAGGAAGGCATATAGGAGAACATTACAGAGGAATGTGCCGGAAGAAGTGAGAGAGAGATGGAAAAGAGAATATAATGTGTGTAAGAGACAAGTGAAAAGGATGGTGAGTGAGAGTAAAAGGAGAGTGGATGAGGAGTTTGGTATGAAGCTGAGTGAAAAGTTTAAAGAGAAGAAATTATTCTGGAAGGAGGTGAAAAGAGAAAGAGGAGAAGGAAAGTCTGGTAGTGTGAGAATGAATAGAGAGGATGGAGTTACTGTGAGTAGAAGTGAGGAAGTTGATGAATGGGGGGACGGGAGGGGAGGCGGTGGTGACATGCATGGGGATGGAGGCAGGTGGTAGACGACAGGATGTACAGGGAGAATTAGGAAGGGAAGAGGTTAGGAAAGCAATAGGAAAGTTGAAGATGGGAAAGGCACCGGGGGTGGATGGGATAACTGCTGAAATGTTAAAGTGTGGGGGGGAGGTAGTGGTGGAGTGGATGTTGCTTATATGTACATTGGCCTGGAGGCAGGGAGAGGTGCCAGAGGATTGGAGGAGAGCCATAATTGTACCTCTGTATAAGGGGAAGGGGAGTAAGGATGAGTGTGGTAGCTATAGGGGAATAAGCCTTCTTAGTGTACCAGGGAAGGTTTACGGGAAGGTTCTTACTGAAAGACTGGTTGAAGTAACAGGGAATAAAGTTAGTGAGGAGCAGGGAGGGTTCAGAAAGGGTAGAGGATGTGTGGACCAAATATTTGCATTAAAATCAATAGTGGAGAAATATATTGGGAAGGGTAAGAAGTTGTATGCTGCCTTCATGGACTTGGAGAAGGCATACGATAGAGTTGATAGGAAAGCCATGACAGAGGTGTTGAGAATTTATGGTGTTGGGGGGCCTTTGCTGAAAGGCATTGAGGCTTTTTATGCAGATGCAAAAGCATGTGTACGGGTAGAGGGTGATCTAAGTGAGAGTTTTAATATTAGTGTAGGGCTGAGACAGGGGTGTGTTATGTCACCATGGTTGTTCAATATATATATGGATGGTTGTATGAGAGAGGTGAAAGCCAAAGTGAATGGTCTGGGGGTGAAGTTGAGGCTGAATGAAGCTAATTGGTCCCAGGTGGCAAGTTTGTTTGCGGATGACACTGTGCTGATGGCTGAGAATGAAAGGAATTTACAGAGAGTGGTGGACGAATTTCAGTCTGTGTGTAAACGAAGGAAACTGAAGGTGAATGTAGGTAAAAGTAAAGTGATGGTATTTGAAAGAGCAGAAACTGAAGTGATTGACTTTGCTACACCTTACAGAGTGGCTGTACCAACTGGGACGAAGTGTGAGATAACTCTGAGGGGCGAGAGGATGGAGGAAGTGAAGGAGTTTAAGTACCTGGGTACAGTTATGTATAAACATGGAAGTATGGAAGGAGAAATTAGGGAGAGAGCAGTGAAGGGTAGACAGGTCATAGGATCACTGGGGAGGATTATGAAGGGTAGAAGTGTGAGTATGGAAGTGAAAAGGGGACTACGAAATAGTATAATCCTGCCAACACTGACATATGCGTCGGAGACATGGACATGGAGTAGGGCGCATCAGTCTATAATAGGTGCTGTGGAAATGAGTTACTTGAGAGGAGCATGTGGACTTACTAGATGGGATGGAGAAAGTAATGAGAGTGTGTATGAGAGAGAAGGCAATTGGCATTGAGTGTGGAGTGGTTGAGAGAGTGAAACGTGATACATTGAGATGGTTTGGACATGTGGAGAGAATGCAAGGCGAGGAATTTGTAAAGAAGGTGTATGGAAGTGAAGTTGTGGGACCTGGTGTGAGAGGCAGACCTCCGGTCAGATGGCAGAACAGAGTGGAAGAGTATGTAAAGGAGAGAAACGTGAGGGGCACAGTAGGGCTTGAACAAGTAAGGAGGGAGTGTTGGAACAGGGAGAACTGGAGACACTTCTTCCGTGGCCACCCCCTTAGGGGGAGTTCCCGGAGGGAACGAGGCGTCGGAGCTATAGATAGATAGATAGATAGTTTAAAGGTACATAGGTCCCTCTCAAACAATCTTGAAGAATGTTGGATTATTTAGTTATTGATACAAGCAATTGTGGTGTACTTTTCCAGCCAGTCTTTTGTTTCCATCATCACAGTTTGTATTAATTTAGTACGAAATGGCTGGAGTACCAAAGAATTTTAATTGCATTGTTTTATTTCTTTATGTTTATTTACTGTCTAGAAAGGAAGGCAAATATGATTGCTGGTGAATCAGGGTACAGGAAGGAATACCAGCTTGAAAGAAGAAAAGCTAATAGTCCAGACAACATAGTTGGGTACACACTGCAAAAAGGTAGGAGGAATGGGAATGTGTGGGGGACAAGTGAAGAAAGGAAGGTGTGTAAGGGAAATTTCAAGGGAATGTGGCAGAGGAGGAGAGAAGAAAGTTATTACTGTTTACTCCATTTAAGTCATAATTAAATGCAAGCCAATAGCTTGACTTTTATGGTATACCTCACCCCACCTTATGACTTTAACTAATACTCGCAAATTTGAAGTACTAAGAAAGGCAAGGAATGATGAAAATTGCATATATTAATTTTCCCCACTACAGTACTTAGACCACTAGGGATTATCTTTTGTGGGTTGGAACGCAGGACGGGTAGAGAGAGAGAAAAAACACCGACGGGTGGCCTTGAGAAGCTCGCACGTGAGACTGGCCAGACTGAGTGTTTGAGTGAACAAGCTAGCTTTGAGCGGCTATAAATTGAGCCTTTGACAAGTGGCGGGATACTCGGGAGCACGTCATCAACACGGCTGCAAAAAATTCCAACAACGATGCGTCAGTACAAACCCGTGAGATGTGTGTTTCATCGTGAGACAAGATTTGGGGTAAGCTTTAAATAGTACCATGGGATCCGAAATTGTGGGATTGAAATACCTGAGATGCGAGACTTTACTGTATTTACTTTAGTGATATTATAACTGATATTTTTCAATTTTGCTGGAAAATATGGTGCTTGAAGAAAGCAGTAAGTTTTTTTTCAGGTGAATGCAGGTTGTTTTTTGAATGACACATGTTCTCTGCTGAATAAAATTCTTCACATGTATTATCTTCTGACCATATTAATTAGAGGAAAATGTGTCTGTACTGGAAGATGAAATAGAATGACAGGGACAAATGAGGTTTAAAGTGATGGGGAGGAGAGTGTTGGTGGAGGGAGGTGGAGGCTGTGGTGTTGCTGGCAGAGGAGAAAGTGGAAGTGGAAGAGAAATGGGTGGATGTAGCAGTTGGTGGTTGTAGTGCCGAGGGCATCCTTTCATAGTACCTCTGTGGATCTGTCAATCTTATTCCAGTTTCAGGTAGAACCTCTAGGATTCAGTTTCTCTTTTCTTGGTGTTTAGCATTACCTGTGTGTCAAACTTGGTTGCACAGTTTTGTATGGTACTGGTATATTGTGTATTTGTATAATATAAAATTCTTTGTTAGCATCAAAATGGTTATATAGTACTGTACCTTCTATGAATAATATTTTACTTTTGATAGCCTGAGAGGCATTCAGTATTTTGCTACACTGTGTGAGTGGCTTCATTTTTTATTTCAGGTTCTCACATGAACATGGCACAAGCACTGCTGGTGTCGGTTCTCATGACTCTCATTTCCCACGTAACCAGTCGTCTTGAGCAGCGCATCTCCCTTGTCGACCCCTCATTCTTGTCCAAGCTTCTACCCAAGGAAGACAAAGTATGAAATTAAATTTTTGTTGGTTCAGGATTAGATTGTTATCTTATAAACTGCTACTGCTATGTACAGTATAAAGGAAGTTTAGCATGTGATGGATGTCACGCATAAATAATTAAGAATGCAGAACAGGCATGAATAATGATAGTTGCAGTGCATCAGAATTATTGTATAAAGAAAGAGGAAATGGATAATAGTTACAGGTGTTTAATAATACTGCATTCAAATACAGTAACTTCTGATCTAAGGAAGAACTTTTCCCTTAAAACTCACTTTCTTTCCCCAGCTTTTGAACTTTTGGTACAATCTCTACACCCTACTGAGCCCTTGACAGCTCATTGCCATATAGACAATGAACATCATGCTAAAACTTGTTAGGCTGTAATTTGCAAAGAAACATTAATTCCTTTGTAAATAATTTTTTACACTTGAAAGTCTGTAGTTCCTAGGGTCATCCTGTACATATCCAGTGCTGTGACTGCAGAATCAGAGATTCATGTGTTGCTGTTATCCTGGCAATTGTTTTACTGTTGTTACGAAACGGAAGATTAAGGCAAACAGGTTGATCTGACTGCGTTAGTTAATGAGAGAGGGATAATGCAAAATAGCCTAACTCCTGAATCACAACATCAGGTTCTGTAAGAATATTAAAGATAATGACTTGGTTGAAACACTAGCTTAATAATCCTAATTTTATTATATTTACGAAAACTATATACAGTACAGTACACTTATACAAAGAAAATACTGGTATAATGCCAACAACTTGATAACACAAAGAAAATCACTAGGCTAGGTAACTGATAAACTCTAGGAATACTCTGTTAAATGCCACCAGTCACCCAACTAATACTTAGAAAAAAAAAATCAGGATAACACTAGATTAATTATAAACGGGTAACACGTGATCACTGTGTTAAAAATGTAAGCACAAGAATAATCACTGCACGAGAGATTAATGTCACAATACTGAATGGACATTTGTAGGATGGGTATCTAGCTCAGAATGAGCACAACTCAAACCACTCTTTTTGCACTCTCCTGACAATTCTAAGTATGTTTTCACGCTCTAATTTCGTCAAAATGTGTCGGAAGCACATTTTTCAACACAACAATATGAAATATAATGTCACTGTTGTTTTTACATACATACAATATATGGTAATTAGTGCACAAGTGGAGAGCTGAAAATATATCCTCACTCGCTCACAGCTAATCCTATAATGGCAAAACAAGGCTGGTATGACTCGTGGGAGCTCCTAAGGACACACTCCCTCTGTTGTGAACCTAATCAAGAATGTCAGGGGGCGTGCAAATTTAAAAACTGCGCTGTCAACTTGTGTCGTCACCCGCGGTTACCCACACTTGTTGGTAGTGTCGACTTATGTCATCACCCACAGTTTAAGGGCTATGAGCTTGATTAACAATTTGGTGGTAATCTACCAGTTACCATATATCCATATATGTATTTAAGTGTAATATTAATTTCCAGAATAATGTGGAAGAAAATAACAAAGATGGCAGCACAGTGCTTAATGAGAAAGAAAATAATTCATCAAGCCACAATGAGTGTGTTGACGCAGTAAAAAACAATAAATCCAAGAAGAAGAAGAGTGTCCGGAACAACCGTCTGGCTGGTCTCCGCCGCCGCCGGGTCAACGGTGATGCAGCAACGGGCAGTGATGGTTAGTATTAGTTTTCTCTCGTGCAACAAAAAATACTAGGGGTGTCATAAGGGCATAAACAGCTGGCTATCTTTTTTCACATGCTTTCTGTATCAACTACCTTACTGCAAACACTTTGACATCATTTGTCACCACAAGATCTTCCTTGTTGGTCATTCACCAACTTCTGTGATCTATCACACACTCCTTCTGTCACCTTTTTATAATGCACTTGTCCACACACATATTCATGTATAGTTCATACAAGCAGTCTAGAAGCACTACAGCGTTGTCATTGCCTTTTTCTAGTCCTCAGATACAGTCAGAAACCACAGTTTCTGAGAGACCTGGGAGAACATATGCCCCTCTGACTGCGAGGGGACTGATCATTTTGTGTCGGGCTACATCTCGGTGTGAAACACGTTTTCTGAAAAATACTTTACTATTGTGCAGCATTTGAATTCATTCACATGTGTGTGTGTTCTCTATTGCTCGAATTGGATATTGGGTGCCGTAACTCTCAGACACTTCCCAATGTTTGCCTCGGTGTCTGAGAAACTGTGGTTTCTGACTGTACATCTCCACTCACACAAGGAAGCTAACATATTAGCCTTCAGCCATTTCAAGGTATCGTTTCCACTGTATTTTATAATCCTTGGCAGTCACTTCATCAGCCCATGAAGCTTTGCCACTGTATTTTAACTCTACCACAGAGATATCCACATTCATTCTAGATTTAGACCTTTGCACTCCTCCAAATATCTTGACTAAATATTTCTATCATGAATCGCTCCTCCCCTTGGAAAATGGGAATTACCATATGTCAGTATTATGATAGTCCTGGTACTTTTGAAGGTGAAAAATAATCTAAGAATAATCTTCATCAGTACCCCATTTCCCTCTTATCAAGGGGTGGAGAGGCTCTGGCACCAGTGCAGGAGCCTTGACAGGCAAGGGGTCCAGCTCAGAGGCTATATGAACCTTTAGTGGGGTCATTGTAATTTGTTTGAGAGCAGGGTCCCCATCCATCACTCACCTCCTGTATCATAGGAGATACGAAGTTGACTACACCATTACAATAATAGTGGGTGATGAGGATGCCACTTCCCTATGCCACATTAGAATAATTTTACTGATGATTCATAGTTGATGATATTTATGTCGAAAAAGCTGAACAAGTTTAATAAATTATTGCTTTTGTTTTTTCAGATGAACATAGCAGCTTAGACAGTTCTAGTGATGAAGATGACAAAGAAAATGATGATGAATTGATATTATCTAGTGATGATGAGGAAGAAGAAGAAGAGGAAGACTTGGATATCTCTCATTTGTGTTCTTCAGAGGATGATGATTCAGATGAGGTGAGAACATTATCTGCCTTTATTCTTGACTAATAGGTAGCTTATGTTATAACATAGATAACTATATACTGTACCTGGATTTGACACAGGCCAGGAAAGCCACTTGGCAGCTGCAGTAATGATCCAGAATTGTAGGTCAGGTACGGTCACGCACCACAATCTCTAGCCCACCTGAGTTGAAGTCCGAGATCTGAAGCAGGTGGTGTCGAGACGACAGGCCACCCAAAGCCTCCATTGGTTCGAAATGTGTGTGGCTTCCTGATGGTTTTGGTGGGCTGTCATCCAGTAACCTCCTGCTTCAGATCTCTAGCTTCTACTCAGGTGAGCTAGAGATTGTGATGCACAACTGTACACCACAAACCTCTCCCTACACACTTTTTACACTCACACACATGCAAGCAAATATTTTTATGCATTTTTTAAAGTGGTAATAAAAATTTCAATTTTGGTGCCCGAGTGGCGATGGCAGTAAAAAAACGAAATATAACCACACATATGCCTACGTGACTCATGTACAGCTGGGCCACCCACACACTCCTAGCTATTAGGTATGCCTATATGCAAATTGATATGCAGTGGAAGTGATTTTAAGAGAAAATTGCCAAAATTAATTAATACAAACAAAGGAATGTAAGTTCCCCAATATCACCCTCACGCTCGGTTGTTACACTTGTGAACAACCATAAGCATGGTGACAGAGAGGATACACACCTCAGTGGAGCAGGAGTGAAGCAGGAGCCAGGTGAGTGTGTCAGCCAATCGGGAGACACCTTACCAATGACGTGTAGAACCCAGTGGAACACAAATTTCGAACCAACTTTAGAAGAAAGTATTGGAACAAGAAAATTGATATGTGGCTGCTGTGTTCACTCCCGTGGGGAGAGTTAATAGAGGAAAGGATAGTTAGATAAATATTTGAATATGCATTATTACATACCATTTTCTATTGTAAGGCAATATTGATAGTGTATGACAATATTAACTCACACTACTTGATATACAGGATGTGAAGGTGGAGAGTGAGCAAGAGTGGACTGGCCTGAGCACTGGGGAACACCTTGAACTGATCGGGCAGGAGGGGATGCTGGGGGCAGTGCTGGTAGGGTGCTGGTGGCTGAGACGGGACAACCATGCAATCCATCTCTGCTTGAAGACAGCTGATGCTCTATGGACTGCCCTGGCTAAGCTTCTCAACCTCATACGTCTTGACTTTGACCAACTTAGCGCCGGTTTGTATGAGACTACCTTTACTGTATGTCTGATCCACCACTTGAGTGGCTTCATGAGATTGATCCCTTCATCCAATAAGCCATATCTAAAATGACACAGGATCGAAAACCTAAAAGCATGTACTATTGGCCACAAGAGTTTACAACACAGAAGAGAAATTATAACATTACGTAAATGCAATACAAAATTATTATTAGGTTTGTTGTTTTGCTAATCAATGAGTCACTTGGTAGAACATTTATTACAGTACTTCCAGAATAAAGAAATCTCTCCATATTGCCTGTGTAAGAATTCCTGCAGCCAATCGTACTTTCCTATGGTTTTTTTAGAAAAAGGATTACATAAATGTTCAAGGGTTTGTTTACATCTGGCGAGATATGTCTCTTTCGGCTCGGGTTATGCATGCCTGTCTCATGACTCAAGAGGTTAACCCAGCCACAGTTTGGGGACTTAAGACCCCTCTGCATATAATACATAACACCCCTCATAACAAGAAATGGTAAGGAATCGTAGGAGTGGGTGTAATGAAGAAGGAAAATTCACCCTGCCACAAAGAACAGAGTGGATGAAAAAAAACTGCAAGGCCAGGAAGACCTTATACCACACTAGAGGAAACAACAAAAGAGAGGAGGGAGGGCAAACAAAATGAAAGAAGGAAAGAAAGATGGAGAATGGAAAAGAGGAGAGGGAATGGTTTGGGTCCAAAGGAGCAACAAAACCCTTAAAGTATCACCCACATCCTTTCAGACAATTCCTACCTACAGGCACAAGGGATAGAAATAAAAAAGGTAAAAGTGGGTGGGGGATGTTGGTGTAACGTCGCTCTCTTACGGTCACGTGATGGGCAGGGAGCAATGTGCCACAAATTGCTATTATAGTTAGTCAGCTTACCATTGCTAGTGACAAATTTCGATAAACTACTCGGGTTTTGGGCTGGGAGCAGTGTGTCATCACTCACTACTCTAGATGGGCCTCAAAACTTACCATTCCTACCAACGACATGGCTAGAAATAGCCAGCTAGATTGCACCAACCTCCCCACTAGGGTGGCCTATTCGGCAGAGTGATCCTATCTTATGAAGCCATTTGGGTGTTGATAGAACTGAAGGGGTTAAGGCTACAGAGCAGATAACTGCTATACAAAACCACTAACACCTGTATGTGGCATTCTTGGAACATGAAAATAATCACAAAGTATCAGAGAGAGATATCCAAGTTTTTGTTAAATAAATCAAAATTATTAAAGACTTCTATAGTATCAACAAGTTTATCACATATTGATTTATGATGCTGTATTATATTTAACACCTAAGGACCGCAATTCTCGGACCCCTCCTTTCTCGCCAGCCGCATTTCAGGGTAGAAAAATGAAGTGCTCCGAATAAAAAATCTGTTCTTACAGATTTGAAGAGCTTGAATTTCCACATCTGAGTCTGCAAACAGAAACCTCCTATGTCAAAAGATTAGGTCACAAGCGACCTTTGAATATAAAAAAAAAAGTCCCCTACAAAGAGTAACAGAAAACAAATCATGCATAACTTTCCCTTTCGCACAAAATAATAACTCGGTAACCTATATTTCTGTATGAAATGAGGTTCTAAGACAAAAAACACACCTACATGCCCTCATGTTTTGTCTATTTCCTTCTATTTCCATGAAAACATTAGTGAGTGAGGGACAGACCTCTCTCCATCTCTGGCGACAACACGTGCCAGTCGAGGGAGGGAGGAGACTTAGGTGAGTGCGCTTACATAATCAATAGATTGATGTAAACATAAAAAAATACCCTCAAACAACCACCACTGTGTTTACAAGGCCCCCTTCCATGTCAGTAAATGCACGAACACCCCACAAAGACCATCGACCGTTGAAAAAACACACCAATAAGAGAATAGTGAGGTGAATTCTTCATTTCCCTATGCAGCACATGAGGGAGGAGGAGAGGGAGGGGAGGAATCTCTTTCCTGTGTGGTGGGAGTGAGGGCCAAGTAGTGGGGTAGTAGTAGGGTGGGGATAGGGGGGCCTCAAGAAAAGACAAGCGCTTGTTGCAAGGGTACGATTCTTTCAGTCGGGAGCAGAGGGGTATACCTAGCCAGTGGTATGGGCGTTGGGCTACATGTAGCTCACTTAGTTTTCTGTGATATCTGCACAATTGTGGAATTGCGGGTTCTAGCGAGTCTAAGAAAGTCCACTTTCATGAACTTTGTGGTCCTTAGGGGTTAAGTGATGTCGCTCAATTCAAATCAAGTGCAAATAAATGCTAAGTGTTTGAGAAATAAGGGAAATTATGGTGGATAGTGTTGATATATATTCACTTGTATCTCTGATCATTTTGTCAATCAAATGTGTTGTTAGTTATTCTGTTAGTATATGTATGTACAGTCGCGGCACATAGTCCTTGACCAGGGTGCAAGGGGAAGTCTGGTCAAGGACTATGTGCCGCGACTGTACATACCATCATAATGAAATTCCCAAAATTAATTTACCATTTACATGCTTTTTTATCTTCAGATCCACATGGAATACGACAGGATGTAATAAGCCTGTTCCAAGACTCCAAACAGGCAGCAAAAGTTACCTCTAGCACTCTGGCTGATGCTCTGCTTATCACCCCACTGCCAGAAGACCTCATGCTTCACACCCTCATCCCATCTTTCCTCCCTCCCTCACCCAAAGCTCTCAACCTAAAGTCTTTGGAGTTGGTATGTATTGCAGGTGCTTAATTATCATGAATTTGTCATTTCTCTCTCCAGATATATACATCACCAAAACTTTAGCTGACAGGAGAGTTATGGTAGATGTGCTAAAGATTTACGGTGTTGGTGGGCATTTGCTGGAAGGCATTGAGGCCTTTTATAGAAAGGCAAAAGCTTGTGTGTGGGTAGAGGGTGATCTAAGTGAAAATTTTATATTAGTGTAGGGTTGAGGCAGAAATGTGTTATGTCACCATGGCTGTTCATTGTCTATATGGATGGCTGTGTGAGGGAGATGAAGGCCAAAGTGGATGGCCTGGGAGTCAAGTTGAGGCTGAATGGAGTAAATTGGTCCTTGGTGGCAGCTTATTTGCTGATTCTACTGTGTTGAGTGAAAGGGAGTTGCAGAGGGTGGTGGATGAGTTTCAGTCTGTGTGTAAACAAAGAAAACTAAAGGTGAATGTTGGTAAAAGTAAGGTGATGGTATTTGAGTGGACAGAAACTGAAGTGATTGACTTTGCTACACCCTATAGAGTGGGAGTGACAACTGGGACTAAGTGTGAGATAACTCTAGGGGGTGAGATGATGGAGGAGGTGAGGGAGTTTAAGTACCTGGGAACAATACTGTGTAAACATGGCTGTATGGAAGGAGAAAATAAGGAGAGAGCAGTGAGGGGTAGACAGATCACTGGGAAGAATCCTGAAGGGAAGAAGTGTGAGCATGGAAGTGAAAAGGGGACTACGAAATAGTATAATCCTGCCAACACTGACATATGCATTGGAGACATGGACATGGAGTAGGGCTCACCAGTTTAGAATAGGTGCAGCGGGAATGAGTTGCTTGAGAGGAGCAGGTGGCCTTACCAGGTGGGATGGGGAAAGCAATGAGAGATGTGGTATGAGTGAGAAGGCAATTGGTATTAAGTGTTAGGTGGTTGAGAGGGTGAAGTGTAATACATTGAGGTGGTTTGGACATGTGGAGAAAATGCAAGACATGGAGTTTGCAAAGAAGGTGAATGGAAGTGAAGTTATGGGACCTGGTGTGAGAGGCAGACGACAGGTCAGATGGGAGACCAGAGTGAAAGATTACATGAGGGAGAGAAATGTGAGAGGCAGAGGAGGGCTTAACTGAGTAAGGAGGGAGTGTTGTAATAGGGAAAACTGGAGACACTTCTGCCATGGCCATCCCCTTGGGGGGAGTTCCCGGAGGGAACGAGGCATCAGAACTATTGATAGATAAAAAATTTTGCAAAAGAACTTTATCCCATAACATTTACTTTATAATTACATTTCCAGTTTTAAAAGACTTTGCAAACAATAGATTTATGAATTGTATAGTGTTTGACCCAACAATGGTGACAAATGCAAGACCAGATAAATAAAACAATAAATTTTAATAATGTATGTTACCAGTAAGAGTACAGAGATGTTAGCTTTTTCTACTTTATTGTTGGTATATTCACCTTTGTTTGTAGCCAGGGTGACTTTGATGGTTTCTATCAAGTATCTTCCCTTATATACAGTCCATGAAATGGCTCCTCTCACCATGGCCAAGTGAAGGAACTTTAGTTGTGAATCCATATAGTTGTGGGGGGGGAGTTGAGAATTTTGTGGGTTTGAAAGGGTAGTAAGTGGGAATGTGTCCCATTTTATGGGTTATTCTGTCTCTTCTCTTGTATCTGCTTCCATTTTCCACCCTTGGCACTGGAGCTGATTTTCAGAAAGCCAGCTCAGAACCTACAGTACTTTTCAGAGTGTATTAATGAATTTAGAGTGTTAATGTTTTATACCACAAGGGGGGAAAAAATGGACTTGGGGCTGAGATGCAATACAAATTCGGCCTTTATGTTGTTATTTCTTTAACATGATAGAGCTGTGGATTATGGAAGCAAATTCATAATTTAACAGAGGTCTGCCCTTACATGATTCATTTACAGTACCAGTTAAATGAGGGTTTGCCAAAATGACATAACAACCTTACTGGTACTTTATGATACCAATACTATGATATTCCCAGTAAAAATAATGAATAACAAACTTTTGCAGGTTCTGCTTCGAGTGAAGCGCCTCCATGACTTTGGTGAAGAGCTGTCCAGTAGATGTGACACTCCTTTGTGGCGCAGCTCAGAATCCCACCTGTACACATTCTCCATGGAGGGTGTTGTAGCTCGCAAAGCTACCAACAAAGAAACTGCCTCAGTATGTTATTTGCAATTTTTATAATTGTACACAAGATGTATTTGAGTAATGTGTGTATTAGACAGTTCCACCCAGGATACTTACAAAATTCCATTTCTCTCACAGTTACTGGTTGTTATTTGTATTTGTTACATGTATGGTGTTAGGCCAGCTCCAGCGACACAGTACATATATCCATATCACATCAGGCCAGCCACAGCTATCCAACTCAAGAATATTTATGTCTTCAATGCTCAACATACGGTAAAACCTCTTTTTTCCGACCTTCAATTAACCGACTTTCCATTCGTGATTGTGACATTCAGCATGCAGCTCAAAGTTTGGCTCAGCATCTCGGTGTGGAAAATTTCAAAGCTAGTTCTGGTTGGCTTTGGCAGTTTCATCAACACCACAGCATAAGCAATAAGCTTGTGTGTGGTGAAAGTCTTAGTTCAGATATTGAGGCTATATAACCTTTTCACGAGAAACTAAATAAGCTCATTAAGTCTGAAAAACTTGAACATTTTCAAATTTGCAATGCTGATGAAATCAGTGTTTTTGGAAGGAAATGCCGATGAACACGCAAACAGCAAAAGAATTTGTCATGCTAACCTGGTCGGAAGCTGAATAAACAAAGAATATCTGTGTTATTTTTTGCAAATCCTGATGGATCCCATCGCTTAAAACATGTAATTGTGGGAAAGTCGAGGCAGCCTAGAGTTTTAAAAGATATGTGATGCATAAATTACCAGTAACCCTTCTGCCTGGTTTACCCGTGAAATTTGTTTGGAAGGGGAATGAATTACTCCAAAAAATATGTGTCATTCTCATAGACGTTACTTACCATTATCCGACCTTTTGGATTATCCGTTGGCCCCTAACCCCCATATATGGTTGGAAAATAGAGGTTTTACTGTATTATTTCTCCACAAATCCCTTATGGTGGATAAGTACAGTGACTCCACTACCTGTCACCTTGAAACAAAGAGGAGTAGCACCTCCCAGGGGAAAAAATGCTGAGTGTAGCTCTTAACTGTGGCTAGTCCTGGGAGGAGGAAAGCATCCATGGATGGATAGAGTATGGATGGGCACATAAGTTATTTAGAATACATTGCCACTGACAGTGGAATGCAGAAACATGCCATACTGTGCATAGCAAATCCATAAGAATATTCAACCTAGTGTGGTTGTGACTTGAAAGTCAATATATTTTCAGCACTTTGTTGGAATATTATCCTAATAATATTTGCATAAATTTTGTAGATACATCAAGGAGGAGCAGGGTAAGTAAAGTACTGTTATTAATTAAGAGGAAAAACATGTCAACAAATCATAAACTCATTTTGCCATTTTTTATGGTACTTAATTAAGGTTCTGCAGAATTAATGGGTTGAAAACACAGTGTTCCCACATACAACTAGGCATCTATAATTCTGTTATGTGCATAGAACAAATGTGTTTATTCTTGTGTTGCAGGAAGGAGGCAGTCGAGAGTCCTCAGCCTCACCGACAGAGGATGAACTGCTGATGGTTCCTCAAGGTAAGAAAGACTCGCGTCGGCTGGCAGGAATGCAATCTCTGACGGCCCAGTGGTTGCAACATGAGGTCCGCAGCTTGGAGGAACGCACCGCCCGCCGTGCCACATTGGGACTGTATCTGGTCCCAGATGCCACCGTCCTTACTAACCACCTCCACGCCATCAAGCTTCTTCTTGCTAAACCCACACATATGATCATCATCCCTCAGGCTGGTGAGTAATAATGTTGTATTTTTCTCCTTCACCTTCTTCTTGTACTAAGACAAAAGATGTATCTCTTCTTGTGTCTCTTGGTGAAATAATCTAAAGACTGGTTCCCCTCATGCCTCCCCTCCCCCCCCCCCTTTTTTTTTTTTTCCAACCCTGGGACTGTATTCTGTCAGTAGCCTATGACTCTTATGAGGACCTGAGATTATTGAGTGACAAGGTTTGAGGTGTTTTTTCTATACTTCGACCTTGGGACTGTTGGCTGTAAGTACCCCATGACTCTTGCGAGGCCCTGAGATTAATGAGTGTCGCTCTAGATACAGACATTTGATGTGGTGAAAAGTGCAAGTGATTGTAAGAGAAAGTGACAAAGAATAATGAATACAAACTAAGAAAATGTGTTTGTATCAGTAGAAACTCATGGATTATTGGTGGTAACTAAACTTGCCAACCATCATCCTCACTCCTTGCTCACTACACTCACACTTAGGCCTACTCTTTTAGAATGAACAACCATTCAAAACCTACAGTTTCCATACTTTTGGCCCAAGTTTAAAATTATTTTAGTCGCTAGAGAGAGAAAGACACATGTGGCAATCAAGCATAATTATTTATATATGTAAGATGAATGAGTAGTCATAGGGGTGGATAGGGAATGGGTTAGGATCGGCGTACGATCACCAGAACATAATTAATAATTTTGGTAATTGGTAACTAATGGTAATCTTCGGACTTGCGTACTTCCAGGACTTTTATGATTCTCAGACACCTTTTTCACCCTATAAATCCGTGAAATAGAGGGTTGAATGTACTCTCATTCTGGCTCACGAGTCGCGATAGCACCGCTTGGGATACGCATTGGCCATTTAAGTACTTGTATGTGTTTTTTATGTTAATGCGATAGCTTTTAACCGCGTTAGCAAAACCCACAACAGCTGGGGTTGAGTGTATAGTGAAATATTGTTACTTGAGTTATTGTTAAACAAAGTGTTGCTTTGCTATACAAGGTGCAATTTCTGTAATCTCATAAATCTGACTTATTATGAATTCTTTCAGGAGATCACTCTGTCTTGTGTAATGGTGTGTTTTGGAGGGGAGTTCACTCTGGTGTGAATGTCGACAATGCGAAGAAAACCCACATTGCTAAACGAAATTATATATTACCATACAGGTGTATATATAGGTGAAACAGGATGTGATTTAAACACACTTATAAAAGGACACAAATATATTCACAAAACTCAGAACTCAAAACACAAATAATGTACTGTTTGTCCACTCATTCGACAACATGATGTCGTCAACAGTAGGTTCGCATATTGCATGACAGTGTGGGCGACAGAGGAGCTCGCGTACATAAAAATCGCATAATATGAATACATGTTTATATGGGGAAAATTTCTTATGGGCAGCCACTGCCTCACACTGACAATTTACAGAGATCTTATACGCCAATATGCAGGGTACAGTACAGTATTTGGTAATTGTGATTTGATTATGAGTCACAGTAGCAATGAATATAAGTTGTTACCAAAGAAATAGCAGTACAGAAGCACACTAGAAGTGTGAGATGGGGTTCTAAGGTGGCTGTGACAATATAACGGGATCTTCCCAAGGTCGCTCCACTACCCTCACCTGCCACCACACCACCACTCCCACTAGCACTGCGTTCAATGTTGATCCCATTCACTTTGTCCATAAACCCTTCAAAATCAAGGGCAGACACAACTGAACGCATAATGAAGATAGCTAGATACTGCTCCATCAAAATGATTGCTGGGTAATTGCACGACTTTGCCAGTCGAGAACAGAGCACCATAATTCCTCACAGTCCACATAGTATTCTGCGTGGGATATATACAGCCATGGCGATGGTAACACTGGAAAGGCCTAGGATAGAACCAGGGGAATGACTGTAGTAACGCTGACTCTACAGTAGCATGAGGGAGCGGGAGACTGACTGAGTGAGAGGGAGAAGCCGGCTGGGGGAAGCAGTTAGCGTCACGTAGAAACTTGATTTAGATGCTCTTCTGGGAAAGACTGCAGATTTGGGCCAATTCTTGGCCACAAGAGCGCATGCTGTGGAAGCATCACACATAAGATAATAAAAGGTGTTGATTTGGAGTTCGTCGCTCAATAGTTGAATCGCGGATTGAGAACACGTGCAATATGCGAACCTGCTGTATATTAAAAAAAAATAATAATAATAATAATATCAACAGCTGTGAAGGCATACGAATTAGATCCTTTCATGAGACATCTAGAGGAAAAATCCCTACCTATCCCCAAAATCAATCCCCCCCTGAGCTACACCTGGTCCTACCATAGCACCTCACCTCAGCTTCCCTGACCTCCCCACCCCCTCTGCAAACCCTCTCGTCTTGTATAAAACAGGCCTCTCCGTCCACACTATGACATTCTCTCTTTGACTATTCATCACTGAAGAGGGCGAAATTGTATGGCAATACATATCTTTTCGTCTACCATTGTGGGTTTTCTTCACTTAGTGGGGTGTTTCTTTTTCTTTGGTGTGTGTGTGGTGAAGTACAAAGCTGTATGATTGGGAGGGGCCAAATGTGGCAGCTAAGGACTGGGCACTTCATGTCTAGGTGATCTTGGTTCTGTGTATATAGGAAGATGTATTTTTCTTGATGTAGGTGGTTTATGTCTGCAGATTTTGCACAGCCAGATATATAGATTATGGCATTTAAGGTTTCTTCATACAGTACTGGTTTTTGAGATTGCTGGGCCTGACTATAATACTTGAATAGTATGCTTAAAGGTAAACATATTGTTTATTAATTGATTTTCATCTTGCATCCATATGATGTAATATAGTCCATGGTATTTTCAGTTCACATTGTACTCCTGCCAGTGATACATCAGGTAGTGACCTGACTGGTCAGTATTAAAAAATTATTATTTTTGTTATTTTTATTTTTATATTCATTTTCATTGTTATTATATATATTTGATTAATATTTATGAAATTGTTGTTACTGACTACCTCAAAGTTTTGGTAAAAGCCCATCATCAGTGTATTCTCCTTCTCAGATTGCTAATTTTACTCACTTACAGTTATTGATCTGTTGGATCAGCAAAAGCGGGAGAGTGTTGGTGCACGTGATGCTATACGCTGGCTGGAGATAAAGTTCCAGCACGGGTCTCGCTTCATCAGATCACAGCGCCAACATGAGCGAACCCACCTGCCCCTCATCAAGTACCCCAGACGCAAGGACAAGGAGGCATGGTAGGAATGTTTCATAATGACAAGTGCATGGTTTTAGTAGAAAGGATAAACAAGACAAACTTAATAGTTCATTATTGTGAGATGTCCACATATACTCCAGTTGCCTATATGAATAGGTGCAGTTTCAGATAATGATGAACTCGAGCCATGTAATGCATTTATGAAATCCATGGTGTGCTAGTAATCCCTTGCAGTCAGTGAGTTTTGCTCTTATGTGTGTGACCCCCACAAATATATAGTTATTCCAGTTCCACATTAACCCCAGAACTGCAGCCTGGTATCTGTTTACTACAGGGAATGGTACCAGATAGTTGAGTGCTGCCACTACCTAAGTGCCCAGGTACAGCAAAACTCGAGCAATGTGAAGGCGGCTACAGTCACGCTGCTGACGGGGGAGAAGCACACTACCAGAGCCTCCTTCTCCCACTCGGGCATCACCCATGCTGCAGGTACTGTACAGTCATCAACAGTTATTGTAATTTCAATGCACACAATATTTAAGGTGCAGTCTCTGACAGATTTCAGTAAAACTGTTTTCATCCAGATGTCAAACAAATGGAGTTACCCAACAACCAGAGTTTGTGATGGAAAAAAAGGAATAATTAAGCGGAATACATCATCTTCAGTCAGTAGCCAAGGTTGTGGTTTTGCCAAACAAATAGGCTACTCTTAATTGTATATTGAAGGCTGACCATGTTATTTATGTTATATATTATAGATAATGTCTTCAAACAAAAAATATTGTCAGAGGGGCGACAGGTAAAGTTAAGAAAAGAAAGAAAATAACCCCCTTGATTTCCTTTGAACTGGAGTGTTACTTCACTACTTTGAGAGGAAATACTCTTTGGAAACAAGGAAAAGAAGATATAAAACCCTGATTTACATCATCTGGAAAAAGAGAACTCTACCATAAGCCTGATTGTTCAAATTGTAAGCAGAAGAGGAAGGAAGGTCCTTTGAAAAGGCAATCCCTATAACCCAAGCAAATGGTCAATTATTCAGTGTTTGAGTGAGAGCGTGGGAAGTAGGAGTTTATGAGTTACTGGCGTGTTATTTCATTTATTACATGTCTGTTTATGGTCATTTACATTTCTACATTGATCTACTATATATACACGGTAAGTGAAACAATCATATTACTGTACAAATTTTTTTTCCAGTAGGTATTATAAGTTGATGAACAGATTCATTCTTAATGATGGTAATATTACAATCTCTTCACCTGATAAAGCTGAACATTTCCCTTGAGCCTATGCCTCTAGTTCCACTTTGGACAAGTCCAGCACTAGTCCTCAATCTTCATCCCTCTCTGACTTACTTATGCCTCCTATTAGAATCTCTTCAAATAAAGTATATTCTTTCCTTCTGACACTGGGACAGTGTATAGTCCTGATGGGAGTCCTCCTTTTGTCTTAAGGACTGCTTCCATGCTTACTTTCTGCCTAGGCAGACTTGTTCACCTTTATCAGCTAATATTTTTACTTCCTGCTGGAAGTTTGCTGTGATCCAACGTGTTCTGAAGAGGGTTGATTGCTCCCAACCCTCCAACTATCGTTCCATTGCTCTTAATTGTTTTGTTTTTCTCTCTCTCTCTCTCTCTCTCTCTCTCTGAAGCCTTTGAATCTATCCTTAACTGCAAAATTCAGAAGCACATTATTTGTCTCAATTTTACAGATCGTCAGTATGGTTTCCATTGGGTTTTCTACTGGCGATCTTCTATCCCTACTTTCTGATTCATGGTCATCCTCTTTTCAGAACTTCGATGAAACTCGTACTGTTGTACTAGACATATCAAAAGTTCTGATAGAGTCTGGTTCAAAACTTTAATTTTTATACTGTTCTCATTTGGTTTCTGTCATTCCATCTGTGACTTTATCTCTGATTTCATTTCTGGCCATTCTGTAGCTGCAGTTCTTGATGTTAACTGCTCTTTCCCTAAAACTATCAGCATTAGTGTTCCAAAGGGCTCTGTTCTACTACCTACACTTCCTCTTCTTTCATCTGTGATATCGGCTGTACTTCTTCCCCTATCCAGTCATATGCCGATGATTCCATTTAACACTACTCCACCCAGTGTGACAACCTCCTTCCCCACAGCTCATCTCTATATCACGTTATGATGCAGTGGTATGCCAGACTTTTAACCTTTTCCTTATCACCAGTTGGGGGCAGAGAAAACCTTGGTGCTTTTAAAACTACCAAAACACAGTTCCCTCATCTTTCAACGTCCTCTAATCTCCCATATGACACCCCTCTTCTTCGATGACACACATTCTAATCTTTCATCTGCTCTCAATATTCTTGGCACTACTTTCTCTCACAATCTCTCATAGAGTGTTTATATTACATCTCCAGCTAAAACTGCCTCAAGAAAGTTGGATGTGTTACATAGATTCCATGAATACTTCTTCCCCACACAGCTGCTGTCTTTAAACATATCTCATCCACCCCTGTATGGAGTATGGCTTTCATATGTGGAGTGGCTCAGCCTTCACATCACTTTTGGACAGGGTGGAATCAAAGGCTTTTCGCCTCAACTTTCCTCCGCTTATTGATTCACTGCAACCGCTCTCTTTGTTGTGCAGTTGCATCACTTTATCACTGTTACACTGGAAATTGCTCTTCTGAACTCTCTCAATGTATGCTTCCTTGCCTCAGGAGAGCATGCAAGAGTTTTCCAACCTTTAATCCTCATCCACCTCAATATAGGGAAAATAACACTCAGTCTTTCATATACACAACTGGTCAGTTCTGAAACATTTTACCTACTTCCATCTTTCCTCTTTACCACAACTTATGCTCATTCAAGCACAATATTTCTAGGCATCTCGAAAAAAATCAGACATACGGTAATATAGGACCTCTCACTCCTTTTATCTCACAGGTAAGGATATTAAGTGGGCTTCTTACAGTTAATTCTCACCTTCCTCAATATAGAAAAAAAAAATTACTGGATGCCGTCAATCCTGGACACATCCAAATAAAATATGTTGTTGTTGTTGAAGTTCCTCAAGCTGTCTGGCCGAACAGCCCCGAGCTCCTGAGGAAGGTCATGGCCTGAACTGGGCTCTCCCACAGTGCCCTCAGAGAGTGCATGTTGTGTTGTTGGCGAGTGTGGTTGTGTGTATTGCAGTCTTCCATAATGTGTTTAATAGAATGAGGTGCTGTGTTGCATCCTGGACAGGTATCTACAATGGCTCCATCCAGCCTCTTCTGATATGTCAGAAGGGCCGGGTGGTGGCCACACCGCAGCCTGGCCAGGTGGACTCTGTCCTCACGGGGAAGGGATGATTCAGATGGGTGGATGCCAGGAGGTCGTGCATGCAACTGGGTGTTGTTTTTGAGTGTTTGGATTGACTGATGAGTGATTTGAGTATGGATGTATTTCTGGAGACTGGTTTGGGGTGGGCAGGGTGTGAGAGATGATAGTATTTGTGTGTGGTATCGTGTACTGGGTGTTGTTTTGATGTTCCTTGGCATGTGTGGGTGTTGTGCCATGTAGTGTAGTGTACTAGAGTATACAGTGTGTATATGTGCCTGCACAACAATGGCCTGTTTTAAGTATTTTTCATTTTTAGGTGCTGTCTTAGAACACATCGAGGAATTCATGCGCAAATGGCAGACATCAACCAAGGGGCATAGCTGAATGCACAACTGGAAGAAGGCAAGTACTATGTAAAAACATTTTCTTCAAAGATACCAGGTTGAATATCGAGTTAATGCTGTGAACTCATTGGCTAGCTTTTATTCACTGGGTTCATGACATGAAATATTCTTATTTGAAATAACACTGTATTTGAAGAAGAGATTTAAGCAGAGACCACTACATAATGATACATACAGTTGACAATATATATTTCTTTTTTAAAGGAAAAATGGTAATTTTTATGTTATTGCATAATACCCTCTCTAAGTTTATAGTTATATTCATTATATAACTATTAAAGTAAAGACTTACTTAATTTTCATCATGAATGTTTATGCTGAGGGAACTGCATGTCCTAAACTATAATCCTTATTACATAATGAGTTCCTAGATAGGAAAGTGATGCTTCCATATTAGAGAGATAGGTATATTAAAAGTTATCCATCCAACTCGGCAGGAATGCTCCAAGCCATGACATTGCCAGCCCACCCTGCACACACCTGCCTTGTTGTATAATGGCAGCATGTACCCAACATTGGCCTTCCGTGCTTGCGACACTGGCTTCAAGATATGTGGGTCTGTGTGCCAGCTGTGGAGGAAAGCCATCACACAATGAACCGTATGACCACATGGACTGTAAGGCCACTTGAACCTTATGGCTACATGTTCTGTGTGGTTTCATCGTCATTATGGCCACAAGGGTGCTCCTTTTCCTTGAAGACAGACCTTTGTAGTTATGAATCTAATTGGAAGGGAGAACACTCAAGGGTTAAGAAGGTATCATTATGTCTTGTTTATCATTGAGAACTGAATTTGATTTTAAAAATCTCTCTCATATCTACTTATCTGGAACTATAATTTAGACTTATTCTTTGTAAAGAATCTTTAGTCAGGTTTCTGTTGAGATATTCTTACATGGAGTTTTAGTTTATCATCATAGAGTTTAGTTAAATTGGTGAAATATTTGGAAAACTTACACAAGCGCCACAGTTTACTTACGTTTCAAAAGTATTTAACTTCCTACCTTAGACTACAGTTTGCGTACTGGTAAAAGAAAAAAAATTACAATCTAAATATCTGGAGGTAATAATATGGGTTGACAGTGTTTTACCTTAGATTCTCACACAATGCAATATACAGGATAAGCTAATTCTATTACAAATCTTCACGGCCAGTGTACAAATACGTAAGTAAGCTTGTGTTGATCTTTTCACAGTACTAAGAATAGATCCAGAAATTTCTTGAAATACAATACTAAACCCTGTTTCTTCTTATTCTGTACTTGATTTGAACTTTACAATACCTATACCAGGTTAACAGTACATTAGTGCTTTAGAGGGACTTTCATCTTGCTACTAACAAACCACTTTTCAGACTATACACAACTGAAGGAATTTATTTGACAACAATAACTGAAGATGATGATTCTGGGTAATGTATTTGACAGATGTGAACATATTATACTGTATACAGAACAGGTAGGATTTGCTTGAGAATGGTAACCTT
The DNA here is from genome assembly GCA_033782935.1 of Petrolisthes cinctipes. Classification (NCBI taxonomy): domain Eukaryota; kingdom Metazoa; phylum Arthropoda; class Malacostraca; order Decapoda; family Porcellanidae; genus Petrolisthes; species Petrolisthes cinctipes. Next base: position 173,526 of record JAWQEG010003721.1, on the reverse strand, counting down.
GGAGGAGGGAAGGACAGTTCAATAACTTTCTATGTAGATTAATGCCATCCATGTTTATATCTCTTAAAGGAAGTGCTTTTCTTTGCAAGTGCTGAGTAATTGGTCTGAGGATTTAAGAGTTTCAAGAACCACAGTAAAGTGAAAATTTCTTAACCAGGTCTGGCTAATTTAGCAGATATAAACATTTTGTAATACAGAACATTTAACATTGCCTGTGTATGGTTACCTTTGAGGAGGAAAGCACAGTTGAGTAACTTGGTATATAAATAAATGACATCCATTTTCATAATATTAACTTAAAGGGAAAAGTATTTAATCAGATCTAACTAAGGAGAACATTGCCCTCAGATTCTGTGGCACTAGGGGCCATCAGGTGATTTGTCTACCCTAATTGCTTAAGCCATAAGTGAACAAAGTGTTCTTTAAAATACATCCTCTCAAATGTAACAGATAATAATGGCTATCACTATCATAAATACTTTGGTGTTATAGTTTAAAATGTAGTAGTCAGGGTGTTTGAAGTTTTCTATTTTTCTGAAAAGTTTAATATAATAGCCAAGGGTATGATAAAGGCATGGGCAAAAATTAAGTTAACTCCAAGGTCTTCACTTCCAGTGCATCTATGACTTCTCAACATTTTCTTTCTTTTTGCTGTAATTCATCACAATGATTTTAATAAAGTGGAGCTGAAATGTATCTTCAATTACTCTCATTTTCAACTATATTGAGTTTGGAATAGAAAATTTGTTTTAGATGTTATAATTATCTTTGTATTACAGACTTTATATTATGAAACATGTATCTCTTCTTCACCAGTGGGGAGGGTCATTCCTTTCAAAGTTCTCAACTGTAGGGAACATCAACTGACTCCGTCAATAATGAGCCTCATGGTCCCTTTCCTTTTCAAGAAGCCCTGTTTACCAACCAGTGCCATGCTGACTTTGAATGAGTAGCTTTTGGCACCTGGTTGGTACAGTGTTAGACCAGAACTATATTGTTTCCCTAGAATCCAACCACCAAAGCCTTATGGCATTATACCACAGTAATAGATGGTTGAGTTAATTCAGATAGATTTAAATTTCACTTTAGAGGCCAATACTATAGATTCCTTGAGTAAATTTTATGGGCAACCTTGTTGGGGTTAATACCTGTGATGTGGGCAGTACTTTGGTGTTTGGCGCCCCTTTGGGTCCCCAGCCACACTCGATTCTTCCAGTGTCCCTCCTCTCCTTCATGCTTGCTGTCTCACCTTTCTATCACCACATCCATCCTACAGGGTCCTCCAGGCCAAGGTGGTCTTTCATTCTTAAAGATCATTTAGGCAAGGAGGATGGGGACACTTGTCAAAAATGGAAATGCATGATCATGGGCAACAAAATAAAATAGGACAATCAAGGAAATCCTGGTTATTCCATGACTAGACGGTCCAATTAATCGAACAAAGAGACTTGACAGAGACTGTAAACCAGTGAGTTTACCATCCAATGGTTAAAATAGGAATAATATCAAGAATATAAACAGATATTGGTGCCAAAAGAAATGGCAGCATCCTACTTGTTTCTGATAATCCCTGCATGGTTTGAAACCTAATGAAACTCTCCTGATTTCTATCAGACGCAGGTGGAATAGGAACTCCTGCATTTCGTGAACTAGAGGCATTGCATTTAACTGACCCTATTTTCTTAACTTATTCTTACCTCTCGTCCTTTTCTGCATGCTGTCAAAATTTTCTCTCCTTCGAGCTCCTTTGATCACAATCTTATTTCTGTGTCCTGCCCTACATCTCCAAAAAGACCTTCAAATCCTTTCAAGAGGAGATGTCTGTAGCACTATAGCAATGCCAAAACTGGGAGGATCTGAGGTAATACTATCTACTAATAATTGAGACTCATCACAACACCCTTCAAACCATACAGAACAGAGCCCTAAAGACAATCACAGGCTGCACAGCTACCACACCCACAGACCACCTACACTATGAAACCAAAGTCCTCATAATCAAGGATCACCTTGACATAAGAGGCACACAAACACTTGCTGCAGCCTCCACAAACCCACACCATCCACTACACTACATGGCACAACACCCACACATGCCAAGGAACATCAAAACAACACCCAGTACACGATACTATACACAAATACTATCATCTCTTACACCCTGCCCACCCCAAACCAATCTCCAGAAACATATCCATACTCAAATCACTCATCAATCCATCCAAACGCTCAAAAACAACACTCAGCTGCATGCACGACCTCCTGACATCCACCCATCCGAATCCTCCCTTCCCCGTGAGGACAGAGTCCACCTGGCCAGGCTGCGGTGTGGCCATCACTCGGCCCTTCTGACATATCAGAAGAGGCTGGATGGAGCCATTGGGGATGCCTGTCTGGGATGCAACACAGCACCCCATTCTATTAAACACATTATTGAAGACTGCAACGCACACAACCACACTCGCCAACAACACAACATACTCTCTCTGAGGGCACTGTGGGAAAACCCGGTTCAGGCCATGACCTTCCTCAGGAGCTCGGGGCTGCTCGGCCAGACAGCTTGAGGAACTTCAACAACAACTAATAATTTCAGGATTTCCCCTGGAGTTATTTCTCCTCATGTGGTTTGGGTACCACTGAATCTGCATCATGCATCACTGAGGTGATCATCTCTAGTATGGTGGAATACATTCCATGTAAGATCTTTCTCATCAATAAAAAAATTTATGACATAATTAATCAAGCTTGTTCTAATGCTGTTCATAACAAGGAGAAAGCTTACAGAAGATACTGTCGCCTTCAAACTAATGATTATTGTACCCTGTACAGTATATTCGACAAGCCATAATATCTCTCCATGCCAAGTATAATAACCCTTTAAATTCTTTCTCTTCCTGTTCACTCTGGCACCTCGCCAAGTCTCTCAATAACTTTATATCTTAAATTCTTCCTCTTGGTAATGTTTTCATCTCTTCACCTGATAGGCCTAAAGCTGAACTCTTCTCTAAAACCTTTGCCTGTAACTCTGTTCTGGATGATTCTGGCGCTATTCCTCCAAATCCACCATTCACCCACCTCTGACAGACTAATGCCTACCATCCAGTGGCATAACTATGGGGAGTGGCCAGCTGGCAGAGCCCTCCACCTGAGCTGTGGGCTCCCCACCGACACCCCCCAAAAAAAGGCTAAAATTTGTAGCCTCGGGCATATAATGGCTGAACATTTCATGCAAAAAATCACTTTTCATTCGAAGAATATCCCAAAAATACCACAAACCCTAGTCCCCCCAGATGAAGATTGACCCCCAATGAATGAAGACTGTTACGCCACTGCTGCCATCAGAATCTCTTCAAAGGAGGTACTTCCTGGCCTTGACTCAAATAGAGTAGGTTCCTAATGATTTTCCACCTGTTATAACAAAGCACTGGTCTTACTCCCTGTCCAGGCAAATTTTCCAACTTAGTTATCTCGTACTTTTCCTTCCTGCTGGAAATTTGATCTGATGCAACCTGTTCCTAAGAAGGGTGCCCGCTCTTAACCTCACCACCAACCCTCAACCCATTGCTTTAATTGATCTTCTTACATATTTAAAGTTTCAATTCTATCTTTAACTGCAAAATTCTAAAGCACTTTAGGCTATTTCTCATGACCAGCACGGGTTCCTCCGGCATTATTTTATCCCTCCCTTCTGATTTATGATCACCCCGTACTACCGTAGGGGTGATGTTGGCAGTAGCTCAGTACCATGCTCAGAGTACTTTAAGGGCTTTGGCGTCCTTCGGCCCCAGCCGCTCCATTTCAATTTTTCGATCAACTGTCCCTCCTTTCCTTCTATTTCTATCGTGCTTGCTGTCCCCACCTGTTCATCATCTTAATTCTCCATCGTCATACCTGAGGAGAGACAAGGAAAGACAGTCTACATGTCTCCATAAGAAAGAAATCTATTTTGACAGATCTCCCGAAGACACCAAGAGACGGGACAATCCTGCATGACTACGAAATGGTCGACAGATGAGAGATAAAAGGTCACGCAGAAGAAGACGTAATCTTCGTAAATCGTAGGCTTACCGGTACGTAGAGGACTGTGACCAAGCCTTGACAGTGACCGTGCAGCCAGAGCCACGAGAAGACGTATTTCACCTTCTTTAGACTCGATCTACACCTACCGTGATATGCAAGATCGTGGTGTATGCCCACAGCATTTCGCTCTGACACTACTCCCAGCAAGTCAGCGACCAATCGGAAAAGGTGGATCTGGAACCGGAGTTCTGCTGCCAAGGGAGCAACAGTCCATTTATCTCTGCCACAATAGCCTCGTCAGCCTTAAAGAAGGCCAAAGGGAAACCTCATTGCCTGTCATGTCGAGACCACCAATCCCAGGAAAGTTTATCCATTAGTAAACCATTTAATTAAATAGAAGCAGTTGACCATCTTTCGCAGCACCTCCTGGAGGGACACAGTTTTCTACAAAGACAGGAAGTGGCCCCCACAGGACCCACACAGTGGTCTCGCCCCACACCTCCCATCCTGTTAGAATAAAAGAACCCGAAATTGCTCGACCAGTGCAGCTTCCATAGCTGACTTTTGCAGCCGACTTGCAACACTCACTGCCGCATGTCACCACAGCTGGATACTGAGCAAAACATATTTATTCAGTAATTCCTCACTTCACCATCCTGACTACCAAACCGTAAACCAGTCCAACACCACAGCCTACACACACCCGAGTAATGGTCTTATAACACCACCAGTCCATCAAACATAGGTCTAAACTGTGGTTGTAGTAGGCATATGCTGTATTGGACTAATACCGAATATGTATAGGTCTAATATTCGTCATACTAGATACAATGTGATCTCATTAGAAGACTATAGAAATGCTGAAGTATTATGGTTTAGAATTTTAGAGCAAAATGCAAGTGTATGTATATAATGTACGTGGCCATAATGGAAATTATTCACTTCAATACTATACACTCATCGATATTTTTCTCTTCTCCCCCTAAAGGCCTCCATAGGTTATCATTCATCCCTGCGCAAACTAGGAGACTGTACAATCATTTAAATTTGCCACACACTAGCAAGAATACTAAGCAGTCACCACACATTATCATGCATCACTGTACAGGGATATGATTGACGAAAAGCTTGTTAGATATTGTTCAGTCATTTGCGCAAACCATCAATCACACCCACACACGACGGTTATGCCTGCACAACCACCCAGTTTGTGCAGGCATTATTGATAGTCTATGGAGGCCTTTAGGATCAAGTCATAGCCACAGAATCTATAGAAAATGCTTTGAACACACACACACCTTCTAAATTATTATAATTTAATCGCACTCCATGTTGTATTCTTATTGAAACCATATATTTCAGTCATATTGCAGATAAATTATTATTATGCCGACATGTATTTACTACTCACCCATACTGAGAACACAGTATACCTATGCTTTGACCAGAGGGATGTGTGACCTTATGATTATGTTAGGGATGGCCGTGTTGCTGGGGAGCCAAAAGTAGAGCCATGGCACACTGCCGGCAGTATAGGGCGCTGCATGTGTCACTTTGCTCTGACCTTGGCACTATAGCAACGCCCGCTACGTTTTCTCAGTCGCCAACCATACAACAGAATACAGTATTCTAGATCTTAGGGTGTAAGTATACAAGGGTGATAATTGTATGACTTATAGGTAGATGGCGCTGGTGGTGCCGTATAAAAACCCGTTCTGGGCTTCGATCCTCGCCAGTTGGAGACTAGAGGTGAGTGTACTGGGTGTGGGAGTCTGCAGGGGAATTATAGATTGCATTGTAGGATATTTTAGCTTACTTGCAGTGTATAGGAGTGTGGTAATACCACTATCAACGTGAACTTGTATCAACAAGGAAGTGGCATTGAAGGTATGATACTAGTATTTTCCTTCCATTAATGACAAAGTGTAGAGGAAGCTGAGCCGGCCGGTGGCAAGCAGTACCTGGTAGTTTATTTTATAGAATTATACTTTTTACCTAGCAGGGCGTGGCATTCCCTTAACACATTTCAGCGGTGGATGAAACATAAATACCAGGGTGGTAATGGCCGGAGTGATAATTTTCTTGTTAATCATTATCGAGAGAAAGATAACCAGTCTAGCCAGACGTTTTTTTGCTTTCATATTATGTAAAGTTGTTGTTGGGTGTATGACAGCAATAATACAGTGCTGAGTATACGTACGTCAACTAAGTATGGTGATAATGGAATGACAGTTAATAATTATGATGAAATTGTCTGAAGCTTGAAAATAAATGTGTGAGCGTCAGTGGTGGGGGAAATGGTACCGGAAGACAAGGGTGAGGGGGGACATGCAGGGAGGGTGGTGAAGGTGACCTTGAGACGTGCGGCTCTGCTCTGTTTCTGTTACGTCACCTGATGCAAAGAATACTAACCAATAACTTCTCTATTTATCACTGACTAGTCCACTAACGTCTCTATTTATCACTGACTAGTCCACTAACGTCTCTATTTATCACTGACTAGTCCACTAACGTCTCTATTTATCACCGAGTAGTCCACTTGGATTTTATATTGTTTAGTTTCCTGTACACGTTTTTCGTTTCCAAGAGATTTTTACCCTAATATTGAGTACCGGTATCATTGAAACGAGGAAATCGTCAGCCGAAGTATTGTATTGTACTCTTCCAATTAAAAACCTAACTAACCACAACAGAAAAACATTTGATCACCTATTACAATGTCAGTTATGTAAGTATTTTGTGTATTCAGGAGTGAGGGGGTATATGGTGGTGGGGGGTGGCATGACAAAACCCCCGTCCCTTGCTAGGCTTGGTGTAGTTAGCTTAGTTATTACATATAATACTTTAGCTACCGGTATGATAGTGTTTGGTAATAATTGTGTAGCTGTAATTAACCCTTAAAAAAAGTGTCCTCATATATAGTCTTCCAAGAACTCCAGTACTCTTTGACTTACATTGGCTACCAATAAAGGCGAAGATTTTGTACAAGATATGTCTTCTAATATTTCGAGCCTTGAAATTTGGAAAACCAGAATCTTTTAAGAGGTTTCCAAGTAAATACCTATATGGAACTCTGGCATAGCGACGGACAATATGGGTTAGAGGAGCCGAGGAGTATAACAATGGGTTTTAGAGTGTTTGATAGGTGTGCACCAAGTCTCTTTAATGGATTGCCAGTAAATGTCCTGAGAAGTGAAAATTGCACCATTTTTAAGAAAAGATTGAAAACACATCTGTAAGTAAACAAAGACAGGGTACCTTCATATGTTGTAATGCCACTTTTTAAAATAGAGCCAGCAGTGAGGTATATTCTCATATTATAATTATGGAATAATAAGACGATAAGGAACTCTTCCCTAAAAAATACCCCTTCCCCATATATCGTTAGGCCATATTCAAGAACATTTGTGGTGTGTATGATGGCGTGGTACCGGTACGATGGTTGTATTGTTCACCTATGGAGTCATCGTACGGGCACCACGCCATCGTGTACACCACGGATGTTTTTGAATACGGCCCTGTGTGTCAAGACAAACCGATTTCCAACCCTTGAGTTATAGATATGTATGTGTATTTAATTACAGTATTCAGATCATTTTTCGAAGCCATCTCATTGGAAGGGGTTGCAGGACTATTGACCGTGACTGTACCAGAATAGGGGATAAATTTGTATAGGGTCTATCTACATAATATCCCATTGCAATTGCTTAGTTTGAAAAATGCGCTAGTAGGGCTCGTTGAAGTAATTGTGACTGCTCTTTCCATGTGTAGTATATTATAGATTCAAAAGTCTTGTTGCTGTCTTGTCCAATGATTTGAAATAACTCTTGAAACTTAATGAAAGCCCCACCACAATAATATTTGTTTTCAATATGGTTAGTCCTGTACCATATGTTTTCGCCAAATTTCATGACACAAGTTTTGTCTTTGAAAGTATATATAGATTCATGTAGAGCTGTTACTGTAGAAGAGTACCAGGTTGGTGTTGTGATAGTATTCCCACCATGTGCCTAGGTGCCTAGTTTTCCCAAATTTCAGGCTTGTCATTGCCTGTAAACTGGGTACCGGTACTCTACCATAACCAAGTTCTGTACTGTACATTACAGTACAGGTTAAATGGCCCAGATGGCCTAGCTCAAGAAGAATTCATTTTCATTTCTAGATTGATCTTCCCTCCTTAAGTTTTTCATATTTAGATATGAATATAATATTTATCCGAAAGCTTCATTTCAAATTAATCTTAGGTTTTCCTTATATAACAGTATAAGCAAAATGTTAAATACAGCAATGTTAGCAGTGTTCAGATATCTAGAAATAGATAATTGATTGTGAGAGGGAGGTGTGCTGGTCACACCCACTGTCACCCAGTACATTCCAGAACTGTCAATACATTTGGCTGGGAATGTAGCTTAGTAAACTTCAGTCAACTCTGCAGTATCGAAGGAGTAGACTGAACTTCCTTGTTAACCCTGTAGTACCATACGGTACTGTACAATATACAGTACTACCCAGTAAATATTTTCCTGCAGATGAACCAGATCTACCTATACCGGTACTTTGCAGACAATTAGGGGAGTCTGTAGCTCTGGTGGCCATAGTTACTGTGTTGTAGTCACTACTGGATGGCATCAAGATGGGGATCTTATGTACCAAGGAGAGCCAAACTTATGGGGAGAGGTACTGGTCTAGTACTGGTAAGATATACAGTTACAGGTATTCTTCCCTCTGTAAATATTTATTGGTGACTTCAGTTTTCATGTATTATACAATGTACTTTGTAGTACTTGAGCAAATACAGATACCCTGATTTATGTAATAGTTAGAAGTCCCATACACTTAAGCCTAAACAGTTGGTGAAAAATACCTGTTCTGTGGTCTCGAGCACAACTGCACTTTGCAACACATTTATCAGTCTTGATGGGTTGATTGGTTTCAAGGGTTCTCTGAACACACACTGATAAAAAATTTCCATTAATTGTTGGCTAGTATGAAGTCTTCAAGGAGTGAAAATATTAGTTATAGGGAATAGCCCTTTGGGCTCTGTTCCCAAAACTGCTGATGTTAATATCTGATTTAGGCAAATCATGTTATCAAGGGGCAAGGGTTATAATGGGTGGCTACTTATATGAAAGTAAGGCACAGTTAGTGACATGATGCTTCAGCACTCTGTGTGGCCACATCACCTATAGCATGTTATCCACTGCAGTTTCACAGTTCATGATTTACTTTGACGATCATAAAGTCTCCTTTTGTTCATGGAATTACAGTGAAGAGGTTTTTCTCACTGAGGTGATGGGAGGAGAGTTGAATCAAATATCCTTGTTTTTGCCCTCGCATTATATCTTTTTTAACATAAGAATAAATGAATTTAGGAAACTGCACCCAGTTCTTGGCAGCTTCTGATTCAGACCCATCCCTTTGAGTCCATGTATCTGTCCAACCTATTTTTAAAGCCATTCAGTGTTTTATACATTTGTTACCTCTCTTGGAAGCTTGTTCCACTCTTCAACTACTCAATTCCGCACCCATTATTTTTCTATTTTGTGTCTAAACGGTAATTTTCTAGTTTGAATCAATTTGAGCGTGTTCTATCTTGGTTATTTACTCTTGATACCTTGCTTAAGTCTCCAAAGTTAAACCCTTTCATCCATTTGAATACTTCAATCATATCGCCTCTCACACTTTCCAGCGAGTGCAGCTTCAGCTTTTTAAGTCTATCCTCATATAGATTTCAAAAGTTATAAATAGTTTTCGTCATCCTTCTCTGTACACTCTCTAACAAATTGATATCCTGTAAAATGGACACCAGAACTGGACTGTGAAGTCCAAGTGCGGTCAAAGTATAGCTAAGTACAGCTGAAAAATAACCTTATCCGTTCGATTATTAACTTCATGATATGAATCCTAGTATTCTATTGGCTTTGTTTCAGACATGTGTGCATTGTTGCCTGGATTTTAAATCCTTACCAGTACTAATCATAACTCCCAGATCCCTTTCACATATCAATTGAGCAATGTATGTTACGTTCGCGGAATTTCCTACATTAAACACTTTACTGTACATTTATGATGTTAAATTTAATTTGCCATTTTTCTGACCAATCGTATAAGGTATTAAGATAATTTTGCAGGGCACGTGAATCCTCTTCCAAGTTAATGACTATACCTATTTTGTGTTGTCTGCAAATTTGCTAAGGCTGCTGTTTATGCCAATATCTAAGTCATTTATATATAGAATGAATAAAGGGGCCGAGGATTGATCCCCGAGGAACCCCACTTGAGACGGGCCCACTTCGACTCTACTCCGTTAATGCTGACTCTTTGTTGTCTCCCAGTAAGCCATCGTAAAACGTTGCCTCCAATACCATGGGCTTTGACTGGTACCTTCCTAATCAGCCTCTTGTGCGGTACTCTGCTAAAGGCCTTCCTAAATTCTAAATATATTATATCGTAGTTCTTATTGCTATCTACTGCCTCGTATACTTCCGAGAAAAATGTTAACAGAGTTGTGAGGCAAGATTGACCTGTCATGAACCCATGCTGTGAGTCTTTAATTAATCTATGTCTTCCTAAGTGCTTTCTAATCCTATTTGCTATTATAGATTCTAAAAGCTTCCCTACCATTGATGTTAGGCTAAATGGGCAGTAATTTGACGTCACTGATCTATCTCCTTTTTTAAATATGGGAACTGTGTTTGCAAGTTTCGACACTAATGGTACGTCTCCAGTTTCTATGGAATTTGTAAAAATATCAGCTAGTTTGTCGCACATTTCTTCCTTGCATTCCTTTAGTAATCTGGCATAGATGAATTCTGGGCCAGGAGATTTCTGTGCCTTTGGTCTGTTATCTCTTGTAATACGTCATTTCTGTCGATGTTCACATTGTCATTGCTACCACTATAGACAGATTGGGCTGATGGCATTTCTGCTAGATTTTCTGTAGTGAATACTGATGTAAAAAATTCGTTGAACTAATCGCACATTTTTTTCTCGCCGCTAGTTTTTTGTACCTCTGTTGATTTTAGTGGTCCTACCTTTTTCTTAAACCTTTGTCTTTATTTCATAATTTCTCTAGGCCATTCTAATTTCCCTATTAATTTGTCTCTTGAGATACCCGAGTTTGTTTCTTAGATGCTCTTCTCCTCTTTGTTATAATTGATATGTGCACGTGATGGTACTGGTAAGTTTTGCATCCCTGTCTGGGTAAGAATATGAGGGAGGTGGAAAGTAGGAGGCCCTAAGGAGTTTTACAAATGTGTATTGTCTGTAGAACAATTTTGATCATTAGTGAGGGGTTACAGCACAATATGTAATCAGTAGATGATTTATAGGCTATAAGTAAGAGGAGTTATCCTCATGTGGTATTGATGTCCAGTAATTTATATTTTCATTACTCAGGTCTAGCATTAGTCAAGCAAGTCTTCAGAGTATCGAGTAAGTACTGTACTGTAGTTTAAAAGTAAAAGAAAAATGAGGTACTGCTATAATGTGGTTATGTTTAAACTTGGTAAGTCAACACGGGTTCGGGTACTTAAATATTTTCCTGATGACACTACCTGCGTTCAACCACTTACTTGTCCTTAGTGCTCTACCAGAACTTGCACACCACAGACCCCTCACTCAGCCGTCCACAAGACATGGAAAATATTTCCATGCAATTTTTTCCCTTGTCCTTATATGTAACTGCATTGTAATGAAATTCGTACATGTTACAAGTAAATGATCTTAATCAATGAAGAAAATGACCATATTGTGATATTCAATCATTTATTTCCCTGACTTCTCTCATATGTACTGTACAGTACGAGCGAAAAGTTAAGGTCATGGCCGATAAACAAATGTCAACAAGATTTGCTTTTCATGGGGAATTTTGAAGTCCACACAGGGAAATTATGTAAAGATTGTTCAAGAGGAACCAGGGAAATTTCTACCAGATGAAGTACTGAAAAGTCCGTAATTGTTCAAGAATAAACAGGGAATTATTGAGGCAAAAAGGGAAATTTCGTCAAGCAGACCTGGCAACACTGTCTGGCAATGGCTGTGATCCTTCCACCACCCCCTCCCTATCTCATAAATTACGTGTGACAGGGAAACCTGTATTTAAAAGTAATAAAAGTATTTTATACGTATTTTGAGGGGTATTTTTCGATAACACGGAATTTTCGCTAATTCGGAAGTCTCAAACCCCCCTGCCTTCCGGATTAAGGGACTTTTACTGTAATAGTAATGTAATTATACAAATAACCTTTACCCTTGCAAATTAGTAGCCTGTAGTGTTTCCTTTACCCCCATACCATTACATAATCAGGGTGTTTTACTGTTCTGACTGTGTAGCGGGGGTCATATGGATCACTACCACGTTTACGGTACACTCTATCGTAGCTACACCCAACAACTCCAAAGTACCGATTTCCAGTCGTTTTCACTTTAGGTTAGATATTTTTCTGCAAATTGACGCTGTTGAAGCTTGTGTACGGCGGAGAATAATGGCTTACGGCGTGCACGGTAGCTGCAGTAACCAAGGTCTTTGAGCAACACATCTTGGATAGTACGAATAGCCACATTTCCTAATAATTGTGAGTGGCTTTCCTTAAGTTGCCTTGCTGTCAGTCTTGGGTTATTACTAACTTGCCAAGAAAGAATGCCTCTGGTCCTGCTAGTGGTTAATTTGGGATGTCCTGAATTGGGTTTGTGGTGGGGTAAGCTAGCCTCACCCACCTTCCTCACCACACTTGCCGTAATCCCAGTTTTATCTGCAATTTCTGATGGTTTAAAGTTTTCTTTATTCAAAGTAATTATCGAGGCAATGTCTTCATTCGTTGTTACCCTCAAAGGCATTGTTTGATAATGTGAGAGAATGAACTGTCATTGAAAATCCAGGTGTAAAAACATCTATACATAAAATGCACTCCTCCCATAAATCAAGGCCACTAAGCTTATTAAATTTAAACATTCCAATTGTCAGCTATCCTTACTCCCGCGGTAAGAGTTGCCAGTTGTCGCTGGATAACGGATATTTTAAATCTCTCCTCAGAATGCCCTAATAAATCGATTTGAAGGAAACCTGCATAGACCCGATATTAAGCAGCCACCCGACCTTAAAATTATTTTGTCACTACAGTACATGAAAAATTTGTACAGCAATTTTTGCTTTGCATTTTATGGAATAATTTAACTTTTATCTCTATTAGATATTTATGGTATATGCCACAGAAATATTGCATCTTACTCTCATCCACTGTGCACTCAACATTGTGCATTATTTTTCTATTGACTTTCATTCATTGTGGATATCTTGCAGTAATAGAAATACTGTATAACATTTTGTCAGAGCATGATAGAGTACAAGAAAGTTGTTAATAATTTATTTACAATCATGTTAATTAAAAAAATCACACTATAGCTCTGTTAGCTAAATTATCATAGTATATGGAATAGAAGATTTTTATACTCTTACAGAGAACAAGACAGATAATTCAGTTTCTCCAATTTAGTTTAATGTGAGTGATACGTGTAGTCCTGCATTGATGACCGATCTGATTCCGATATTCTAATAAACATTTAAAACTTTTAATCCTTTGTTTCAGCTTCCATCAAGCAGCCAAGATGTCCATCACCAAGGTATTTGCCCGCTCCATCTTTGACTCCCGTGGTAACCCCACGGTAGAGGTGGACCTTTACACACAAAAGGGTCTCTTCCGTGCAGCTGTACCCTCTGGGGCTTCAACTGGAGTTCATGAGGCCCTTGAGATGCGTGATGGCGACAAATCAAAATACCATGGCAAGAGTGTCTTCAACGCAGTAAAGAATGTTAATGACATCATTGCTCCCGAGATCATCAAAAGTGTGAGTAGTTTCTTTTCCTGTATATATATAGTGTTGGTGCAATACTCAAAATAAATACATACCTTTCAATTTATTGGCATACCTTCAATGAAAAGTCAAGCAGTTATTATGAAAACGATATCAGAAATTGAAATATTAAAAAAATCTGGAGCTGGCTACAGTCATTGAATTTATTTCTAGTTGTATGTAAAAACTATGTACAGTAAAGTCCCACTTCTTGCCAACTTTCATCTTGCCAATTTGCATCTCGCCACCTCTCCCCAAATCGCAACTCTCGCCATTGAGTTCGGAGTCTCGCCACCGTTCGACCGTTTGAATCGACCGCACAAACCGACTAGAGCAGAGCGTTACCGAGCCAAGCCGAGGCGATCACTCTACCACCTAGGTTCCCGCGAAAGTAGCGTTTTACAAAGGGGCCACACCTCAGTTACGTCACCTCACCTTACTTGACAGGGATAGACCTAGGTCACACCATATATAAGCAGCCTGTAGGACCCGCGTGTACACTAGTAAAATTAGTTCACCAGCCGCCTGTGCGTGTGTTTTTGTCGGTCGGTTTCGTATACGGCCATTATCTCGCAAATATAATGAGTAAATTGTGCGTGAAATGTTTGATAGTGCTTAATTGGCGAGTCAAAGTTTTGATTGTATTTTTCCCCATAAGAAGTTGTATTCAAATCTCGCCATGATATTTTGGTCCCTATTAGTGGCGAGATGTGAGACTTTACTGTATTGTAATGTACACTCGACAAGAGTTCCACCTGGACCATTCCCTCACTTGGCTTGGCTAATGTGGCAACAGCGCTTCGTTTGTGTGAACTCCTGTGCATAATACAAGACAATATTTTGAATCTGTAAAACTTCATCTTCCATATTCGGGTCGGAGAAAGGGGGAGGAGGGACAGATGGCTTAATTAGTGTGTGGAAGGAGGGATGGTGGTGCAGAGAAGTGGTGTCACATTTGCTAATGCAACATTACAGCCATTTTAATATATTCATTAACATATCAGTGATGTGTTATCCCCCAATAAATACAAAATTTCTTTACAAATATTCATTTTTGTAGACACCTGTAAAAGACTGATTGTATAAGCCATAATTATTTTGATTAATTCTGCTGAATAGAATGTATACATAAAGTATAATAATCTATTTTATATATTTTACTTTAAGTGATGATAATGTTCTTTTACCCTGAGTAATTGTTAAAGATAAGGACAGGTGGTTGGATGATGGTGAAAATATCTGCAGCTCTAATGAAAATATATTTGTTGAACTTTTTGATATAGAAAGGTCGAGTTGTCTGAATAGGAATCAGTTAAGATTGAGTGGAGTAAGTGTAGGGTAATGATGAATTTCTATAGATTTCGACTGGAGTTTTGAAAGGAGACATAGGAGACAGTGTTATGAAGATATTTTTCTTTTCACAGTTAAAAGAATTATAGATTAAAGTAATTGATATAAAAGAATTTACAAAGAAGCCTTACTATTCTTAATTCAAGACTAAATATTGGATTGGAGAACTAAGCCTAGGGTTATGATCCTGAAAGTTATGAATAATTAAGTATATGTAATGCTTGCAGGGCCTGAAAGTGACAGCACAGAAGGAATGTGATGACTTTATGTGTAAGCTGGATGGAACTGAGAATAAGAGCCGCCTTGGAGCTAATGCTATCCTTGGTGTCTCCCTGGCCATTTGCAAAGCTGGTGCTGCAGAGAAAGGGATTCCTCTTTACAAGTGAGTCCCATTATGTTATGGTTCCTTGTAGATGTCTTTTAAGTGTCAAGTGGGATGAGTATCCTCATTGTTTGCAAAGTTTGTCTGGTACTACAGATCTGGTTCATTTTTAGCATTAATACACAGAACTATAATTATGTAGTCTATTGTAATTGCTTAAAATAGTGCAAGAAAAATTTGCTCTTGACACAAGATTTGACTGTACGTCACTGAATTCTCCAAGAAGATTCAATTTGATGATGTGATGACTACCGGTAGCTTTGTTGCATATGGCAAAAAAAAACAGATCCAGTGTGATTGTCCACACTAATAAAGTTGTTAGTTTCTGTACCATACAGACATCAAATGCATTGTTTTATACATGATGAAACACACTGCCAGATTTAAGGTGCGAACAAAGGGATTTATGCCTGCAAACTGACTATTGCTGATTCATAATTTTACAGTATATGCATAATTGATGTGATTCTGGAAGGAAACTAAAAAAAAAAAAAAAAAATGAAATATTGTATAGATTAACCTTGAATATATTAAGCATTTGGCGTTGCTGCATGATCAAATTCTACCACTTTACTGCCAGTCATGGCTTTAGGATAATTCAGTTATGATATGGAGACAGGAATGAAGATTTCTTTGTTTGTCACTATTTTCTGAAAACAGACTTTTGGAATTTTCCTGCCTGATTTTGTGTACTTTGTAGAAACAGAGGCCAATGACATTGTCCTCCAATTTTGAGTGATGAAATACCTACAATATTATAATAATCACTTGTTACTGGCCTCTGCCAGTGATTGTGAGATGAGGGCTATTCACGAGAACAATGGCCTTATGCAGGAACATTCGTGGTGTTGACAGTAGCGTGGTACTGGTATGATGGTTCTGTTTGTCTATAGAGTCATTGTATCAGTATTACGCCATCGTCATCACCACGGATGTTCTTGCATATGGCCCAAGGTCTCACAATTGCTGCCCAAGGGTTTGATTCTCGAGTGGGATAACTTGCTTATATTTACTTCTGCAGCATTGTATGATTATTTGGGGTCAACATACTACTGATTGAGATGAGAAGTAAATATTGACCAATTCCTGCCACCAAGAGTCGAATATAGTCTTGCCTGCATACGAGTAAAGCTCACTCAGGTGTACCTCGGGTTCTAATAAGGGCCAGGTCTTCTGACTTTTTTCCATGGTCTACTGTGGATTTAAATTTAATCCAGGGATATGAGTAAAGCACATGTAGTTTTGAGGGTGGGTGTGCATGCGGTCAGTCGTATGCATCAAAGTTAAGCCCTCGGAGATATCTGAATTTCGGATAACTCGACATGGGTCTTCCCACAGTTGATCTGGGTTAGCGAAGATTTACTGTACTGTACATTTGCCCACACATGAAGCTGGTAGCCTTGCTGCTTGTGAGGTATCTACAACCGGAAGGAATGTAAGCAAAAGTTATAGTTTATTGAGACAGACAGTAATAATAATATTACTGTCTGCCTGTCAACAAACTATGACTCTTTGCTCACATTCCTTTCTGTTGTAGCTACCACACAAGTAGCGAGGTGTACCAGTTTCATGTGTGGGCAACTGTACATTTAATGCCCATTTTCATCGTAATGATACAAGATAAGAATTAACATATTAACACTTTTCAGTATAATGATTCCATTTCATCTGGTAAGATCATGTAACTTCTTTTCTCAACAGACACATTGCCAGTCTTGCCAACCTCACTGACGTGATCTTGCCAGTTCCAGCCTTCAATGTTATCAATGGTGGCTCCCATGCTGGAAACAAGTTGGCCATGCAAGAGTTCATGATCCTTCCAACTGGTGCTTCTAGCTTCACTGAGGCCATGCGCATGGGAAGTGAGGTTTATCACCACCTTAAGGCAGTCATCAAGGCTCGCTTTGGCCTAGATGCTACTGCTGTTGGAGATGAGGGTGGCTTTGCTCCTAATATTCTCAACAACAAGGATGCACTCGATCTTATTCAGGAAGCCATTAAGAAGGCTGGATACACTGGCAAAATTGAGATTGGAATGGATGTAGCTGCTTCTGAATTCTTTAAGGGAAACAATATCTATGACCTGGACTTCAAGACTGCCAATAATGATGGCTCCCAGAAAATTTCTGGTGATCAGTTGAGAGACATGTATATGGAGTTCTGCAAAGATTTCCCAATTACCTCTATTGAGGATCCATTCGATCAGGTACAGTACCTGTTATTTTATATTTCCTTGTTTAACCCTTGTTTTGATTGTCCATTGTTGCTTTTCCTTGAGTATTGATAGTTTTTTTCTTAACTCTATTTTGAATGGGGGATGAACACCATGTGTTTTCTAATAAATGAGAAATACTTTACGTTTGGGAACACACCACAAATTTTTTCATAAAAATTGTTCATAAAATTTGCCAAAATTTAGCCATTGGGTGGTTTTAGTTCAGATTTGGACGTCACACAGAGGACACCAGCAACAATAATGATAAGCCACAATAATACATGGGCCCAGACTCGTGCAGCTCAATCAGTTGTCCACCCGCTTTCACCGTGAATAGGCAAGCTCCACTAATACATCTGTACTCTCCTCCCTGTTGAGTCCTGACTAACCCACCGTTCACAATTTAAACCACCCAGGCTGTTCCGAAGAGTGTTTAAGGGAATAGTATACTTTTGATAGAGTAGAGTCCCTTGATTCCTCCAAAGTATGCAAGGAAACAGGACCAGATCAACAAAAGTAATTGTAGCCTATTGTTTAGAATAGTTTGAAATAGTTGCTCCATATTTACTAACACTGTACCACTCCCTGAAGGGACGGGAGGCCAACCCCTTCTCAGATGTGGAATTACATAGGAAAAATAGGTTAGAGCATTTATTTTAACTTTCATCATTAACCCTTAAACACTGCTATCGATCAAACATGCCACAATAGTTTTTTTCAAGTTTTGCCAAGGCATAATTTGTCATGGTGCATCAATTACTTATGCGACAGCAGAATGCCAAGGATGAAAATAAATTTTAGTTACCCCTGTACTACTAAGAGGAATTATGGGAGAAAACATACTTGTCACCAAATATCCTATAAATTATAGAAATAATTATAATACCGTATGCATTTGCATAATGTAAAGGAGAATGTCTTTTGAAGCCAGAAAAGAGAAAATTAAGTTATCAATACCACATTTCCCTGTCTTGCAAGGGGGGTGGGTCTCTAGCGTCAGTGCATATATATATATATATATTCCGAATTTGTCAGAGAAAAAGGCTAAATCATCACATATCATCCAAGGGTTAATGTGTCAAATTATTCTTTGCCATATTGTTATCTTTCCATTAGTTCACTCATAAACCCTCTTGATCTGACAGGGTTTCTTCCTTTAACCACACCACTACTTTCTTTCTTTCTTTTAATATTAATTATTTCAGACTTTGGGAGGTACTGACTATACATTTTCGGGATGGCTGTAATTTACAGCGCACCTAAAGAACATTCCAAACCATTTTTTTTTCTATTTGATGGATGTATGGTATTGTTGCATTACATTTGCTTGCATCAGTTTTCATCCTACTTAAATTGTACTCATTCAGATTATTATTCACAGGATGACTGGGAAAACTGGACCAAGATGACATCCAACACAAACATTCAAATCGTTGGTGATGATCTGACTGTGACCAACCCAAAACGTATTACCACGGCAGTAGAAAAGAAGGCCTGTAATTGCCTTCTCCTGAAGGTGAACCAGATTGGCTCCGTTACAGAGTCCATTAATGCTCACCTCCTGGCCAAAAAGCATGGTTGGGGCACCATGGTTTCTCATAGGTAAGTGGAACATTGGAAATCTATTTAGAGTATGTTCCTGAACGAATTCATGCTCTCTCTCTACAGCATATACATGATCATTATTGGTTGCTCTGCTGCCTCTTTCCTTCTTCAGAAGTTTCACTCTAGTTCTCCCTGTACTGTTCTGACACTCCCTCCTTATTTAAGTCCATACTCACTCGAATATTTCTCCCTCACGTACAGAATAAGGAATGGAAATACCCAGTAATTTGAATCATACTACTAGCAGAATTCACTCCCCTTGTCAAGCTCATGAAATTCTCAATTCCCTTCACAAAGTTCTTAACATCCATAACTAAAATCCCTTCATATATCTTTGGTGAAAGGAGCCATTTCATGGACTGTCTAGTTGAAACCGAGTTGCCAGCCCTAACATACACTCCTCAATGAACTTCTTCCTCTCCTGCCTATCATACACAAGTTCTTTTGTTTCATCCATTCTTATTCCACAATTTTATATAGTCACACACCATATCCTACCACCACCTAAGTTTCCGCTTCTTTTCCCCTTGAAAATCACTCGTCCTACACTTTTTTCATCACTTGTATTAACCATTCTTTCCGCATGCCCACCCCCTCTCAGAACACTTTCCTCTACTCTTTGCAGCCCATGGACCTTTTTGTGTGACCTGTAATTTTTCTCTTCCAGGTCTGGTGAAACTGAAGATTGCTTTATTGCCGACTTGGTTGTAGGATTGTGCACAGGCCAGATTAAGACTGGCGCTCCATGCCGCTCCGAGCGTTTGGCCAAGTACAACCAAATCCTTCGTATTGAGGAAGAACTTGGCGCAGGTGCCAAATTTGCTGGCAAGAACTTCAGACATCCATGTTAGATTACTGATTTAGCTTCAGATCAGGTGAAAATGTAACAACTAAAAGGTTCAGTGATGGTAAGCTTGACAGATATCATGCATGAAAGAGGGTGTGTTAAGAGCGGTTATTGTGTGCATGAATGTTAATCATTAAACTCTGAACCAGATGTGGGAGGATCAGCTATGCCTACTCAAACTTGCAAGCATGGTCTGCAAGATTTTGTGGAAAGTTCTTCACTTTCCTTGGTACTGCCAAGTCCTTTGGATTCCAGAAACCATTAGCTTAGATGATAATTGTATGTTAATTAAGTGATTGTGTGCACTGGAGCTTGCTTGTGGTATTTACAATTGTGTTAACTAGTCATGTCTAATTGTCCGAGTAAAAAGATCTGGTTCTGTTGTCTTTTCGTTTCCACTTAATATGAATCAAACTGTTCTGTAAATAAAGGTTATCAAATTCTGTTAACTTGATTTCCTGTGGATACATAAAGGGCCATCATATATACTTAGAAGTTAACAATTTGTTTATCGCAAATAGTAATAGTGTTCTTGCCTCCTACCTATTTGTCACAAGTTTCAAGCTCCCAGAACAGTCTTGGGCACTGCTTGCCGAGAGAATTTCTCTTGCTAATTCAGCAGTGTTACCATATGGAGCACTTCCTGGCAGGCCGTGCCCACACTGGGCTGAGGGTGATAATGGAAGGGCTGCTTCCATTGACCACTGTTATGTAGACAGGATAGACGTATCATTCAGTCATTAACCCTGCAAGCAAAGGCATTTCTATATGGTTTGCCTGTGATTTCCCCACTTATGACATTATCTCCACTTGTGCCTGCCACCCAATATCCAATCCTTTGTATTGGACCGGGTTTTGGCAAGTGCTTTCCTATCAGACACTGCCTGATAGTATCTGTCCTGTAATTGGGTGGGGAAGTGTTATGTAACCCAGGTAGGTTGAGTAGATTTATTTTTCTGAATCCATTTACAAGTTAAAAAACATGCTGTTTTTGAGATCTTACAACATATAGAAAATGTAAGACTATCTAACTGCAATACAACATTATTTTTAGGTTTCTTTGTTTGCTAATCGGTCATTAGGCAAACCATTCACTGTAGTACTTCCAGAATAATGACCGCTTTCCATATAGTTTTCTTAATGAAAGGGCATACCGGTACCTCTGCAATTAACTTTTCCGAAAAGTTTATAAATATTACGTAGGCAAAGTGAAAGGGGATATACATAGTTTACAGGGACAGATTATGCAAAATAAAAATTGATGACTGCTAGGCCAGAAAGACCTTGTACAGTTGGCAAGAGTATGGGAACCACCCTTACATTTAAATTAACATTCTCCATAAGGGAGTTTCAATACTTTTTTTTTTGCCAACTGTACAGTCACAAATGAGGAGACAGGAATTGGCTTGGCCCCAAAGGGGTGCCATAATACTGGCCACACCACTGCAGGCAATAACCCCCTCATGGGGTTTAATTGTAGTGCTTAAAGTAGGGCAGTATTCACCTAAATCTTTGCCACCAATTATCAAGGAAGGAAGGCTTTGCAGGGAAGAGGAAGAAGTCCTAGGCAGGAAAGGAATGGGCCTGGGTATGCTGGAGGAGAAAGCCTAATGAGAACAGTGCATCCATTTCCTCGTTACCGGGAACCTCAAGGCCAGGAACCCAACAAAAGGGCGCTGGACTGACTTTCCAGTAGTTACTAGGTGTGGCTTGAAAGGGGGAGTTTTACTATGTTATACTTATTAAAAACACAAACACAAAGAAAAATGGTGTGTAAAATGTTAGCTGACAAGCAAATATTTTACACCCTCCCGGTAAAAAACTGACAAACAAAGAATAATAATAATAAAGATAAAATAATTTTGATTTCTTTATTGCATAGCTGAATAAATTTCCATTCCATCCATGTATGATATAGTGCATTGCTATGAATAGAAACTGGTAAAAGAAAACAAAATCTATACCATATCTCTTTCTGTTTTCACTTGTTCACAATAACTTATGTGTCATATGTATACACTGAGAGTGGCATCTATCAACTCCCGACATCAAGCGCCCATCTTCAAACACAATAGGGGTGGGAAAACATTTAATTATAAATTATTTATTCTATGACGGGCAAGCCCATCATCTGTACGTTTCAGCATAAAAAATTGATGATAAGCAAACCTGTCATCGGAATGGCAAAGGGTTAAGGAAGCTGGAATGGACAAGGGCCCACCTCCAGGCTAGGGTCAATCACAACAGAAGGAAGCAGGAAGGCTGAAAGGGGTGACTGAATGAGAATAAAAGACCACCCCAGACTTGGACAACCCTGTAAGTACAGTATGACGACTGAGAAAGTGATAGAATGGGACATGTGGACAAAAGGTGATGGAGGGACAGGTGGGGAACTGGTGGAGACGAGCAAAGTATTTTGGAAAATCTACACTCCAATAGATGAGGAAAAAATTCATTAATCACAGAAACTCACTTGTGTATCAATGTGTATGAGGCTGACAAAGATTTGCCACATCTGAAATTCTTGCATTAATTTTTTATCTCTGCAGCAAGTTCACCTCAATATCCACCTCCTGTTGACACTCTTTTCCTGCACAGTAGTGTATTGTGGCAACTGGGAAATGGTAAAATAGTAAAAAATGAAAAGTACAATATATGTTACATAATATGTATTGTCAAGTCTGATACAAAAGTTGATGTACACTATCAACTATCATTACACTACTGAAGTTATACTTTCTTTTGGCTGTACCTGTACTGCCAAATCTACCAATAACTTTTGCAACCAACTGTAGCACTTTCTCGATTACCAGCTTTAGTTCCCAGCGCAGACAGTAAACAACAGCGAGGAAACAGACACCTCCAACACCAACATGACTCACTGTGCTCCATGAGTAGAGAACAACCTGAAAAAATATGTTCAGTAAGATTGTTAAAACAATTCTATTATGTACTATTGCTACAATACTGTGTTCCTACAATATATGGAAGCTACGGCAATTATCAAGGCCTGTATGTGACTGATTCACTGAATGTACAGTAGTCTGCACACTAGTACAGTACAATAACATAGCTCCATTTAACTATTTTGTCAAGTAAAGGGGGAAAGGGGAGAATTATCTTATTGATATTCAAATATCATACACTAGAATATATTATATGAACTTTATGAAAAATAATATTATAACACAATATAAATGGAGATATGATAATTTTAGTCACCAAATCTGCTGGACTCCCAGATAGTCAAGGGGTCCATCTCAGTCTTGGAAGAGCTTATTCACAAAAAATTTAATATTTTGACTTCTATATTCCAATGAGGGCAGTGAGGGCTTGTAACTGTATCTTCATTACCATTCTATTGCATAATGAGGAAATTATCAATACTGTACTTCTCAAGCACAAATTTATGAACCTGCCAGGGATCCATTATGTCTAGTACTGTATAGTTACCTCTACCAGGAGGTTATGTTTTGGGCTCTGTATCTTGTTTGTTATCAGGATTACATAAAAAGTTGTGTGAGGATTTTTATATAGATGTACAGTATTCATATATCTTCTTTTGTTGGTAGCTGCAAGCTCAACTCTCTCTGCATTTACCTGATCTAACAGCACTGTTACTCTGTTTACATAAGTTTGCAAAGCATTCTTGCCCTACTTATGGTATACAGTGTTTATGGCATGGAACTCAGAGAAGTATGAATGGTATATTTTTGTGTCATCATACTAACTGGTAACTTTGGAAGCAATGACTTTCACTCACTTCCTAATATTACTGTCCTGCAGCACTTACTTCTGACACAGCTGTGATGACCCAAACCATTCCCAGTACCAGGAAGTGTCTTGGTTGTATGAAGAGTGATGCTAGAGGTTGCCACTGACTTTTCTCAAACTGCTTCTTGATAAACCACAAGCTAAAAAAATACATTAGCAAATTAAATTTAATACAAGATAAAACAAAATTCCAATACAAACAAAATTAAACCCTCAATCAAATTAAAAGTAGGGAAAGCCAATATCAATATCAATAATACCCAACTGAAGAGTGTCGGGGACCAAAAGAGGGTTCCCTTACCAAGATCATTTAAGGGAGAGCAGCCATTTTCAGTTATGGCATGGCATGAGTGAAAAATCTTCTGGCCATTATATACCGGTATATATTACTTTTCCAGTCCTGGCTTAGTACCATTGCATGTAGTTGTAACTATGAGGATATCCCAATACTTTAACCTCCTTTTCCTCGCTAATAAAACAACTCGATACAAAATGAAATAAGCTAAAGTAAGAAAAAAACATTCAATCCTCGTAGACATCGCAAATCTCATTAAATACACACTAGATGAACTTCTAAATACACTTGACCAAAGAACAAACAAGAAATACGAGCAGACACTCTCCAACATACACACTACAAAAAATATTACTTTCCCACTACATGTGAAGCAATCAGATGGTATTATACTGAATATAAATATATAGGTAATCTAACGGATTAACAACCAGGCATCTATCCATCAAAAATCCACATTCAGACTAAGTAGAAACATCTCAAAGAACCTTATAACTTTGAAAATCAACCTCCAAGCCTCACTAAGTTTCACCCCACACCCAGTTCAGTCAATCCACATACATCTAAAACACCTCAAACTTAATACAAGAACCCCCCTCACCACTATCTTTAATTCCTCTTGCACATACAACAGTACTGAATCCCTTAAAATCTGAATGAAAGCAACAAAAACAAACTGTCAAATGATCAAGCTTCATACAGACCAATCATTCTAAAATATTCTGTGTTAATATTTTTTATCGTTTATCACTCTACCATAGTGTGTACAAGCCCAATGTTTGACTACTGAACCCAGTCTGCAAAGCAGTTGTGCCAGAAATGGCGAAGAGGCATAGGGATGGTAGGAGGAGGAACTGCTGTAAAAGAGACAAATTCAGTTATGGTAAGAGGATCTCAAAGGAGCACAGACAGTAACTATCAGAAGAAATTGGAGCACTGAGAGTAGAAAAGCACTTTATTGAGCTTCTGCAATGATACAGGAGATACCACATATGTTTTTACAAAACCAGTGGCAAAGAATACATCACAGAACAATGTACATCTGCTGACAGTGTGATGTTTCTCTCTGTATATACCCATACTTTCAGGAATACTATAAACACAAAAGCTACTGAATACTCGGTGTACTGGGAATGTTGTAATGTAAAGTAGGTTACTGTATAATATCAAAAGAATGTTCAGGTTGGTGCACATATAAAATTTGCTGTTTTAACACCTAATACCAAAACTTTTTTATCCCAACCCTCCTATCATTCCTTCCCTACACCTTTCCCTTTCCTCTTCTTATATCATAATAGTAATCAGTAAATTGTTCTGCTGTGACAATAATTGAAGTAAAATTGACAAAAACAGTACTAGTGTGGTGAGATAGAGAGTTTGAA
The DNA here is from genome assembly GCA_033782935.1 of Petrolisthes cinctipes. NCBI lineage: Eukaryota > Metazoa > Arthropoda > Malacostraca > Decapoda > Porcellanidae > Petrolisthes > Petrolisthes cinctipes. The sequence continues at coordinate 147,804 of JAWQEG010003721.1, read as the reverse complement.
AGGAAAAGAGGCTACATTCCACATAACTTGTCCATATGAATGGCCATAATCATTTTTGCACTAGCAGATGAGCTTGCTATGCTTGCTCTCACCTGCTGGGTAGGGTGGGTACCTACTACTATTTTTTCTTCCAAATCATCGGTCTTAATGGTCTTAAAACCTTTCTTGGGTCATAAGAATTTTAATTTCAGTACTGTATGTAGGTTAAGGCCTGATAAAATGTAAATTAAGAGAGTCCTGTAGTTTGTGAACAAACAGACACACAGACTGAAATTGCCCTTTATATAGTAGACTTAAATGTTGTTTTATACATAACGTTGAGAAGCAAGTTGTTTCATTGTGTCTGGCAGTGCAGTTATGGCCCAGTTGTGTTGTGGTTCTGTGTAGTGATGTAACTCCCCACCTGAATGATGACCTCCACCAACACAAAACATAGATTTACTAGTTTAGAATGAGCATTCTATTCATTTAGGTGATATAGGTAGCTAAAACATAATAAATAATTATATAAAATTTTCAGTAAACTTTCTGCACTAGGTGGTAGACCTTAAAATTAAACATTTGCAATGAAAGGGTTAATTAAAATAACTTAGTGATTCTGTATAAACAAGAAATGGTTTGTGGGGATATTAAGATAAAAAATAGGGAGGTATGTATGTACAATGTATAACTTCTTGACCAGTGCAAACAACAAGAAATAAATGTTACATACAGTACAGAACTTTACCTGTAAGTTATACGAAGTCCCATATTAGAGCAGTTAGCTAAGATGAAACCAACTGCACCAAAAATGTAAGTAAATATCAGAGCTGCTCCAATATAAGCCACCGAGAAAACTGCTAATGCATAGTTGTACCTGAAACAAAAACAGAAATTATTGTTTTATATAATTTCACTAAAGAATTCTATTTATCTTGAGTGTTAATGCTTTATTCCCTCCCAAGAACATTCCTAGAAGTAGTTTTGTTTAGTCCTGTGTAATATACTGCAAAATAAAGAAAAGGTATCCTGAGTTGACACACAGCTGGTTGAGGTGAATATTTCCATAACTACATGTGTTGTGTAGTTGGAACTGGCCTGATAACACATATGAAGGAAATTGAAAATAATGCAATCAGTGAGAAGCTTGAGGCCCAGAAAAAGGTAAGAGAAAACAAAAGGATATCTAGTACCGAGGATAAAAGGCAGTCATACAAAATTTGAAGCTCTTCCAACAGTACCCACATACCAAATCCATGACATTATTGCATTATCAACTCTTTTTGAAAGACACTGGGTACCTGACCATTACATGTAGGCCTATTCCCTCATCGTTTTGTCCAATTGTGTTAATCTTGCATAGGTTCTTTTGCTACATCCACTTCTACTTCTTATACAATCATTCACCATACCACACCATCTCCCCCTAGGTGTTCCTCCATTTCTTTTCCCCCCATATTCACTCACATATACCCTTTTCAACAACGTTGTTTCACAGGTAAGAACATTAAGTAGGTGGGGGCTGTCAACCTTTAGTCCTCACCTACCTCAATAAAAATATAATATATACCATTCAGGTATATCATCTAAATGTACCCATACCATTTACAAACACTTTCTTTCATATAGGCCTTTTTACTCCTTGTTGCCCTATGTGTCACTTCTTTACCCCTCACACACACAATTCTCAGCATATCCATATACACTGTACTGTACAGTATAGCATAATGCTCTCGCTGCAGATTTTTTCAAAACTGTAGGACTGTGGGTGGCAATAAAATTCCTTATACAGTATAGCACAATCCTTTTACAACCAACTTTCTTTTCAGAGCTTCAATATCCACCGGCAATTTTTTACTTTCCTCTTGGTCCAAGGTTACCCAAAGGCACTCAAATTTTTCAACTGTTTTATATCAATCATTAATGCTTTCTCTTGGCCAACAAGAGGTGGCCAACATAGAAGAGCCTCCATGGTAGTAGTTAGCAGCATTAGAGTCCTTTGACTAAGTTTAGCTGCAATTATTAATTGGCTGCAAGCAGGAGCACATTCTTTACATCAAAACTGTCATAAAAGGACTGTACATGAATAAGAGTAATAATTTGCCTGAGTCGCCATTACATGTATCAAAACGTTTATAGGCACCGGTACATTCTTTTGCTTTCTCAATTTAAAGAAATTATCACATACAGCAAATCAGCACTTTCACACACACATCACCTTGAAAGTTGTCGTTCATCCATGGCAGCAAAGGTGTAAGCTTCTGTGATTCCATTGACAGCAAGGAAGACAATGTAGAAGCTCTGAGCTCTCATCAGCTGTGTTCCTATCCCCTGGCTCAGCTGCATCCCCCCATACAGCTGTTCCCCAATCAAAGTGTTAGTTTTATAGAAAACTTGCAGACATCAGTTTTGTTTCTCATTTTACTCTTCAAAATCTCATACTGCCTTTCCTTTGTACTGTATGAAAAACTTGCCCTTAACCCCAGAGGACCTTCTTTGATCCATTGAGCCTTTCTTCCTAACCACTAAAAAGTTATATTTTTCAAGTTTCACCATGGCATATTTTGCCATATTTACATTTAGGGAGCTGGATTTTATACACCTGAATATGTAAGTTTCAGTTTCATATATCAAATATTTATGCAACAAAAGAGTGCAAAATATGAAATATACAGTGCTGTAAACTGTAGTTTTCCCCATAATAAAGAGGAATTAGAGTAAAAATTCAAAAGTAATACAATTTTCACCATATATTCATGCATAATTTTCTGAGTAAAATACAGGACATTTATATAATTATTTAGTGAAGGAGAATGTCATTAGAAGCTCCTCCCACAGATAGAAAAAGAAATGCAGAATGACTGTTTGTAATACACCATTAGTCTGATTAAACACCTCTAACAGATAGCCCTTAAAGCCACCACACCATTGCATCATATGAGATGGTGCTCTCATACAAAAGGCTTTTAGATGCAGACTGACAAATACCTGATGTACAGTCGGAAAAAAAAGTTTCGTTACCATCCTTTTAACAGTGTGATGTAATGTTGGTAGGCCTGACTGGTGAGTCAGGTGTGGCGCGAGTGTCATATATACCTCCGCCACCCTCCCGGACCCCTCAGTGTCTAATGGACAGGCAAGTAGGAATGACGTACTTTTACCCAGTGCTACTTTTTCTGGGCATTTCAAGGTTATTCTTGTTCTAAAATACTCAAACGTATTTCTTTATGTTTAATGATGAATAGTTAAATAGTAATAGTTCTTGAACACTCAAAATTTAATTTAAAATCAGTTAAACTCTTGATATAAAAAGAAAGGGAATGCCTTGTGCTAAGTTGTCACTGCCGCGGCCCACGAGGCACAGCTGCTCAGACGGCGGAGTACCAACCCTGCCGCGCTTATCGATGTTAAAATTAACGTAGGGGTGGTAACGAAACTTTTTTTGCCGACTGTACAACTAGTGTTTATAATAGAGTTTCTCTAGCTGATAGCATAGTACATGATCAGAACCAAGTGATAATAATGGATTACACCTGACAGGCTGATGTACAACTGTCAGACCATGGATAAATAGCTTTGACAATAATATGCATCCTGTAAAAGGTCATTTATGATCAGCTATAGAAAAACAATAGTCAGTGTGTAAAAACCAGAGTAAGTAAATGCCAAAAGGGGATTGATTACATCTGTCTCATTTAATTTCTTTTGGTTGTGGTAAATAGCATGACTTTCACTTACAAATAACTCAAAGGGCTAGAGCACTTCAATACTCACCCATAGGACTAAGTTTGAGTAGGACCATCCAAAGGTGACAATGATGATACTTATACACATAAGACTCTGCAGCAATGATGAAAAGAACTTGACAACTTCTGAAATCCGTCTCTGTGGTAAAGAAAGCAGTCCCCAATTATAAATGATACTTTCAAAATATTCTATGAGCATTAATGTGACCCATTACAAGTGTATTCATGTTAATGCCATTACTACTTTCATAACTACTGTTTTGAAAGCATGAAGTGAACACCAGTAGCCAATAATGATGGCACAGGAGTACAACGTGTAAGCAAGTTGGATGTTACGAATTCCTACAAACTGTGTCATTATGCACCCTCACTGAGCTTTTTCAGTTTTTCAGTACCTTGACACAGTCTGGAAAAATCAGTAGCCTTGCATGAGATGACATGTCTAAACTCATTAACCTCTTACCTGATCCTGTTCATTTAATGGTTTTCCTCTGTCTACCATCTGTGCAAAGTATTTGTATGCTGCAGCCTCAATACTTCTGAACACCAGGCGAACTGCTAGAGAGCCAAGATTGTTCACAATCTGAAAAATCCAGGCTGAAAACCCCTCCAAATTTCCTTTTGTATATGGTTAAGTCCCCACTTGTCATGAATTTTCAGATGTACCAAGTTATGACAACTAGGTAGTCCATGACCTATATTTCTAACCTAAGATTTCTGACCTAAGATTTCAACCCCTACATCCCTGATCTATGACCATTAGTGTTAAAGCTCTTACTACCTTAACAAGCTTGATAGAATATTAGTAACTACATGTCTAGCAACTCCCTCCTTGTCCTCATCAATAAAATTGTTGTTGTTGTCGATGTTCTCCCTGGGCAGAACCCACAGACCCCTGGTACGCTCTGGTCGTAGGAGGGGCTGGCCCTATATGCCTGGGCTACCGAAGCACATTCCAGGGAGATGGGACCAGAGCTTACTGAACCAGGGAGTCTGGGGGGCCTCCAACCGTCAGGGAGATTGGGGGGCAAGGTCTTTGATCCCACAGCCAGTGCTGTGGGCCCAAGTCCACGTTACCACAAGAGCTACAAGTGGGGCTGCACCTTCCATGAGACCAGCCCTGAAGGGACCATAGGGGGGGAGGGAGTTTAGACTGCTGCATGCAAAGGGATAATGCACACCCGTGTGCTGGCGATCCACACAGCAGTGAGGAAAAAAAAAAAGCCTCCGGTTGCAGTACACCTCACATGGATTTTTAATCCATGTGGGCAGATCTCATCAAATCCACTAGAAAGTGACCAGATCCTACAACAATCTTTATTCTAGCCCTGTGGGGGATGGCTAATATTCACAAAGAATAAAGTCAGCCCCCCTGGGTAGTTCATCAATAGTTATTTACAGTACAGTACTCCTATAGTGGTCAGTTATTGCCACAGGGGGTGAACCAAGGAGGTGGTACAGAAAAACCTGAAAGATGGTGGGAAAAAGTGAAGTGGTAAAGATAAGATATGGTGTTGTTAGGGGCTAGTTTAAGGTTGTGTATGTGTTTCGGGATGAGGAATGGTTGCCTAGAACAGTACAAAAATCTGTATTAATCAGTTTTGAGGAGCCTCATATGAGGAGCATTAGCACTGCAAGTAAAGTCTACTCTACCTCTCCAAAGTTGACACAAAGAGGCAGGAAAAGTTTAAATTTCTATTTTCAGAAAATAGTAGCAAACAAAATATCTTCATTCTTCTGTCTTAAAATCATCTACAGTTGGCAGCAGTAGCTGCAGAATTTTACCATACACCAATGTCAACTATTTGACAAAGTTACTTTGTAACACCTCTTTTTAGTAGAATACTTCCAGAATCAGATCAATTTTAAGTATACATGACAAAGCAGCAATTGTCAGGTTGTGGGCAGAAATCCCTGTCTGCACCATAAAACCTGGCAGGCAATGTTCCATCATTTCTACATCAATGCATTTGATATAAAGGCATACTGTACCTACAAAGTATTAAAAACAAGGTAAGCAAGTATCTTTTATATCATTATCACATTTGTTCTACTGTGTGAGGCTATTGGCTATCACAGTCAACGTTTTTCTAGCCTGCTACCGGTATACTGTTCTATGAGAAATACATTGATATGGTCTGGCCATGTTCTGAGGATGGCAGAGAGAGGTTTATGAAGTGACTGGAAATAGAAAGCGAGATGGAGAAGCTATGAATGAATAATGGGGGGAGGAAATAATATCACCTCCTTAATATCATACTGTACCTCCATGGTTGATGCTGCAACTCCAGGATCTGGTTCTGCTAGTGGATAAATACAATCCAGAGTCCAAGAAATTCATGCATATAATGTCTCACCTGATAGACCCCCTGCTGAGCTAAGGATATGAGAGGGAAGAAGTTCATAAGATAGAGCTCTCCCTCAGTCAAGGCCTCCTTGAGCCAACCTTGTTTGAAAAAGCTCCAGGACAATGCACCCAGTTCTTGGTCCACTTCTGGCTGAAATATAATAAAGATAATATATATGTCACCAACAACTGTATATGTAAACAGATACTGTATGTCTTATTAAGTACAATTGGGGCCTGCCACTAAGACAAAACAGAGGCCAGTAATCACCAGACAATATAATCTATATTATTTTTTTGTAGTCACCAAAATAACATGTACGGTAGTTGTGCAGCTTCTTTTGGTCATTCAGCCAAAAAATTTATTATTGGTAAAGTGGAACCAGCACAGCTGGATTGCTATAGAACACACCCTTCTCCAGCCCAGGCCCCGTATAGGCTTATTTCTGGGCTAGAAGGGTCTATTCGTTGAAGATCATCAAAAGTAAATATAGAAATTCAAATCTGGCGCTGTACTGATATGGGAGCCACCTGGTGTCTCCGACGCATACCAAGTGTCGACTGGATTATACTATTTATCAGTTCCCTTTTCACTTCCATACTCACACTTCTAGAACTCTTCATGATTGATGCAAGTGATACTGTATAGTTTACAAATTATCAGTGATATCATGTAGCCTACAGTAAAGGGACTGTTAAGATATACATACTAAAATGAAAAGGAACTGTCCTACATCCTTCTGTCACTTACCATCTTTTTATGTCTTTCACGATGAGGAAACAATTGCCTGAAGCTCTGAATTGGCAACTTCTTTGTGGCATCTTTATTGTGCAAAACATAGGCAAAAAGTCCATAGTAAGAAGCACAGTAGACTAAAGAGCCACAGAGCTGACTGACACCATACATTAATACAGCTTCATATGGCCATACATAGATGAATACTGCTGTTATTAGTGATCGCAGAAGCTGCATCAGCCCCTCAATCACAACCTGCAAAGAAAATTATTACAAAATAGGGAGATCTAGCCTGATGACTGACTGAAACTAATACTGCACTGTACTGACTGACCTTCCAGAGGTTAAAATAAAAAGTTTCCACAGTACAATTACTGCTTCATCCAAAGATGTAAACCAAGTTTGCCTAGCTTGTGTTATAGGTTCGCTAAGTGAAGAAATATAAATATTTTCTGAAGGTGGAATACTTGGTGAGAAAGTAAATAAATCGCACGCCCTCCTAACAGTAACAGAAGTGCCACCTCTAGCGATGAATTCACAGAAATCAGTGCCGATTTTCCTATTGGAACGGTATTTAAGTCATCAGAGAGCTGAAATTCTGAATCCTAGAAAGGGTTATCCATATCCTACTTTGCAATTCTGTAACTTAATCTTTAAGCCATACTAGCAGAAAATATTGCACCAAATGCTTATAGCGTACACTTTCGGTAATGATTGAGGAGGAACCAAATGTAATGCACTGCTTCATTTAACATTTAAATGATTGTTGGTAACCATAGGAAATATCCTGAAGTATGGGTTTCCATTATGGGCAGCTGGGCACATAATCTAGAACCAACTTGTTTTTGTGGTGATTTTTTTCTAACAAGTTATAGCAAACTTTTAAATAAATATATATCACAGTAGAGTACAGTACACATTATTTGAAGAATTTGGTACTTCTTACATCTTGGTACTGTAAAAGACAAAGAACTAAAAGAAAAATTATGACTTAGTGTTTTGAATGGTAACCAGTATCTATGTGTCATAATCCCTTTGGTTCAAGAACTTAAATGTGGCAAGCATAATTTTGATTCAATCGTTGAACTTACTAAATATGGACAAGAAACTCCAACGAGGTATGAGTTTTTAATTAATTTATGGAATTAATTTATGATGTTTCAGCTATCTAAACATCTTCAGGAGGGAGGGCATGAAAGGAGAATGGTGGAATTAGTGAGGTGCACACAGGCATGTTAGGGGGAATGGGACTGAGGAGGGTATGCTGAGAATAGGTTGTTACATGGCCTGAAGCTTGCAATACCACCTAGACTAGTCATTGTACAGTACAATATCAAGTCCTTAGCTATGAGTAGAATATGGGAGGCTTAGCCCCCCCAGAATATTTTTTCTTACAAGTGTACAGTATATGATTTGCTGACACACAAGGGAAAATATAAGACAACTGAAGCCAGATTTACTACTTTTCATTACATGTTTAATGAGGGTCATCATATGGTCATGGTGTAATTCATTATATGCATAATAAGCTGGTTAAGTTATAGGTGTCAACAGGAAATTGGTTAATCCCGGTTATGATTGAACTGTATCAGTGAGCCGGTGGTTTGCAGGTTTACATGGCATGTGCTGTTATTATACTTTTACTATCTTACTTTGTAAGATACATGTTCATACATGTTCATACAAGACATTCTATTAGAAATATATGTGGAATGAAAAGTATAAAAAAATAAAGCCCCCCCACAATAGAAATAGTACCACCAAAATTCAAGTATGTACTGGCTATGGGCCTGTGTAGCATAAGCATATGGACAATTATTGTAAAAATTACAAAAAGCAGGAAAATAAAATACCTTAGTTTTACTCCAGAGCTGAAGTTCAGCAAGAATATAAGGAACATCAGTTGCCACCTCAAGTCCCACACTGGCCAGAATGAGACACACACTGGCACTGTACTTGACTGTTACTGCTTGGGGTGGAGATGTCATTACGTATACCCACACCCACCATCCCAATATCCCAACAGGAACATACACCAAAGTCCTGACAAATGAGGAAATAAATGGAGGGATTTAGTGTTTAAAGTCTGTCAAATATGATTGTCAAAATAGCCATTCTATTATAATCTCAGGAAATACTTTGGATATAAATTCATAAGTAACAACATATCAAGTGATTTTATGCCATTTTTTACACTATCAACTCCTATATTGTTACAACACAAAAATATTATACTGTACATAGTTCGTTTACCAAAGGACAATTGGATCACTCATAACAGTCTATAGTACATGTTAATGGATCAGAAAGCCTGTGAAAACATTTGCAAGTTTTAAGGATTGATTGTAAAGTAACACTATGCTGGAGTAAGAGAGGAAGGACAGGAAGCTTTTAAAATACAAAAAAATAAAGGATAACTGAACAGCTGAAAGTGGCTGACTCAGGACTTAAGGGGAAATATACCTCTTTAGGTATTGCCTAAATCTCTGCAGGTAATATTTATCTTGTGACCAAATATAAACATTATGATGCAACATCTTTGCTCAGTCATTGCAATTCAACCTCTCCAAATTTTAAAAATTCTGTGAAAACATACCGGTACTGATGTCTGGACACATTAACAATTAATCAGCATGTTTCTGTTATAGCAATTCTATTTGTCTAGAACAATGCTGTCAAGCTTACTTAACCCTAAGAATGGGTGCCCCAATATGAGGACATACCATTTCATGGACAGAAAGAATGGTCTCCACATATCTCATATGGCCACTTTTCAAAATAGTGCCAAGCAGCATTAAGTATTTTCCAATTTTCTATGGAGTTATAAGATGATAATAACAAACCCTTCCCATACTATTTTTGAAATTAAGTCTGTCACATTTTGATTCCTGTCTTTTAGCATCAGTCATATTGTCTTTAATAATTCAGTCCCATGACATTTCAGTCTATTTCACTACATATGGAATTCACATATATTGTATGTCTGTCAGAACCACTCGCATATAAATCCTAATTAGAATGAGCATATCAATTAATACAGAAAAATATAAATTCAACCAACAATAAATAAAAGTACTGTACACTATACTGTATATTAACAACATAACCATATTGACACTATGTGGCATGCCAGTAGATGCAGTACAGTATTTTAATACTGATACTGTTCATACACTACATACTAAAATGTTATTGAAAGTACTGTACAGTACTCAAAAATGCCTTAGTTAATTCGTCAGGAAAAGTTTTGTGAATTGAAATGTGCGACTGGAAGTTGTTTCCAGCATAATGGTTAGTCTATGGGGAATATGTTTGATTCTTCTGTCAACACCTTGTATCCCATTTCCAACATGCCTACTACCTGGTCTAGGCACTATACAGTACAGTTGCCCAAGAAAAGACTGCAACCAAATTTGCTGGTGTGTGGCAATATCTGCCAGCTGCTCCAAACTAAACACTCGTTGTAATGATGAATGTATTTAGCTGAAGCCAATAACATCCATCCATACAAAGGTTGTAGGTTCTGAGTGATCCATTGATAAAATACGAGACATTGCCACACACCAGCAAATTTGGTTGCAGTCTTTTCTTGGGCAACTGTACATCCATACGTTTATGTAAAATTTCACAATAAAGTTCACAAACTTGTGACTGCTAGAGGGAGATATGCATACATAGGCTAACCATTTATAATATTAGAAGAGATATCACAATACTGTACAGGAAACTAAAAATGCAAACTTTCCAATTTTCCCGACTCAAAATTACCTTGACTACCCATTTTCTTATTGCAGAAGCTACACCATGAAATGTACAATATGTTATGCAGTATCATGCTGATGGTTCACTGATCACATTAGTCCATAATAAAATTCTCTCTGACTTTCCTTTTCAATACAAAATATCTAACTGCAAATGACATATACTCATCAGTTACGTAGTACCGTAAAACACCCTAACTTCGGACATTTTTTACATGTTTTAGTGAATAACTCTGTTAACAATGGTGCAATTTTATACCTGTTGGTGTCATGTGGTAGCCAGGTAGAGTACCTACTAAATCCATATAATAAAAAAAATTAAGCACACTAAATTCGTGCTTTTTTTTTTCAATTTTCAAGTGTCCAAAGTTAGGCAGAAATTTCCTAACTTCGGACAGCTCTTCCCAACTTCGGACAGGGTTGTATTTTCCCTTTAAACATGAGAATAATTAATAGCATCGATCTTTGGACACGCTGGCTGAACTTCGGACACCTGAGGAGTTTTTAAAAAATGTAAAAAAAAATTTGCCGCATTCATGCCGAGTTATACAAATATAAAGGGATATATCCAAAAATAGCTTCTTTTTTAAGCACATAAATTGAGATCACAATAAGTTGCATCATATCACATTGTAGTGAGGTTTTCTTGGCATAGATCTATTCAAAAACTTTTCTAGCCAAAAAAATAAAACAAAAAAACACATTGCGTATACTCAAAACCGGAAGAGGAAGTGACCTCTTCTTTCAAAAAAAAACTTCCCCTAACTATCAAGCCTCACTCACTCAACAAATGTATACTGAAATAACATAATAGGACCTACATAAGATATATAATACATTATAACATAATTCCAGGTACTAATGACACACACACACAAGCCCCTGGCTAGTACAGTGGTAACGCGTTGGCCTCGCATCCGTGAGGTCGGCAGATCGAGCCTCGCCCAGGTCCGAGAGTTTAAAACTGTTTACTGGGGGGTTACTGCCATAGCTGGGCACCAGGATGGGGAGTTGGGCTTGCCTGGCTGATGTTTGGGAGAGTATCTCATCAGAGATAGTGCCAGAACTGAAACCTTGCAACTTTAACACACCCACTTCCTATATTCCTTGACTTGATTATTTACCTGTATAAAATACTATAACTAAATTACTAATATAACTTTTTTCCTCAAAATAAAACTCATTACTGGTTAAGACACCATACTGTAGCACCTTACAGGCAATAACTTTGGTACTGGTAGTACTGACAATCTTACAGAACTATATCACATATTATTTGGGTACCGGTATCATTACTTTGGCCATAGGTTTACATCTACATAAAAAATAATTCTTTGTTTGCGGTCAAGTACCTGTACCGTATTAACTTGTCTGTCCGAAGTTGGGACTTTTTTCTGTAAAAAATAAAAATATTCATTAAAAAAATCGTAACACGGTTATGCATGCATATATTTCAAATTTGTTTACTGCCCAGTACTTACACAGAGTGTCCACGTATAATCGTACCATTCACGTTCTTACAATTGAAACTCTTTGTTCTGTGTGAACAAAGTTTTGCAGGGTTAAAAAATGCAGACTTTTTTTTCATTGTATTTGTTGAATATTTTCACCAACACATATTCAAGCTATTGTAATAGAATTTATACATAATAGTCTTTGAACATTCCCCTAACTAACACTATCTTTATTTTTTGCAAATATAGCACTCTCTTCCAGTACAGTTGAATTATTACATTTTTTCGCTAAATGTCCAAAGTTATGGCGCAGTCCGAAGTTAGGGAGTTTTACGGAACCACATATACTGTATTTGTCATTAATTTCTTTGTCTTAGCAAAAGGGTTTATCCACAAGTGGATGGGTCAATTTTGCATTATCTTTATCAAACTTAACTCTCTTCCAATGCAAAAGGGATTGATGGTGTTGGCACCTGTGAACAGGGAGACTTTACATATTGTTTAAAATGTTTCATGAATGGTTGAATGGGCAAAATGGTAATCCCTTTCAAAAGTTTGTGCAGTACTGGTCCTCATCACATTTCTTGATCCAGAATCCTGCCCTCTTCTTTTCTAATGACACCTCATTCACCTCGAATGTCTTCTAGTTCCCCATTACCCTCTCCTGTATTAATATTTAACTTTTGACAAAAAGATTTGCTCCTTGTCATTAAAAGTAGCAAAGAAATTCTTACAACCCTATTCAGAAAGCTTCCATGTCAACCTGAGGTCTTTCACGCCACCTGCTCCAACTGTTCTTACTATCACTTATTTTCTCTCTCTCCCCTTTTTACTTTCTCAAGGTAAATAAAATGTTAAAATATCGTAAGACAGAAATGTTTCAATGTGGAAGCATTGCAGTCCACGGGATATGAGGTACCACTGGTAACACAGCCAATTGAGTGATGGATGGAATACAGTATATAGAGGCAATAGCTTATTATCACAACACAGTAAGCAAGCTCCAATTTGTCATAAAAAATGTAAACTGATATAGTACTTGTCCTTACCCTTACACCATCAGAGATGCAAGGCAGTACAGTAGAAGGACCAGGTGTGTATGCTATTCTACTCTCATTGAACCCTGCAATACAGCATCCCAGTGCAGTGGCTAACCAGAATTTATAACAAATAATTGTTAAGTGAATGTGGTTTTCTTGTTATATTACATTGGCTCCACTCTTTGGTTGTCAAATTTTGATATACTGTACAGAATGTATATATTTATGATTTACAGGGAACAGGGCTTAACTTTCTCCCCAGAGAGCATGCGACATTCATCTTCCTCCTCAATCTCACCCCTTCTCTTTTCAACTTCCTAATGCAAGAGTTAACTGGTACTCTCAGTGTTAGCTTTTCATATACACAACTGGTCACCTATAGGGTACTCTTCTGTCATCCATCTTTCCCCCTTATTACAATTAATGTTCCTTCAAACACAATGTGTCTCGGCATCACTAACAAATTGGATAAAATTTACGATCAGTCAAACTCAACTTAAATATAACAGACAAGGACAACAAGTGGTCATCTTCCCTATAGTCCTCAACAACCTCAGTACTGTATAGAAAAAACATTATGGTATAATATTTTCCCTAACAATGTGTTATTTCCTTTCATATACTATACATATATTGTATGCACACTCTTCCTTCTACCTCCAGAAAAAGGCCATCTAGCTTACATGTATTATGCCTTTCATAGCAGCAAGGTCACCAAAGGTATTTCATGAATATTATCAAGTGAATTTCCCCCCCTCCCACTGCTCTGGCACTTTTTTGGTCAGAAATCAATCACTTTTAGCCATCCTTCTTTTAGTGCCTCTACTAAAAAGTTACCTAACCTTTCTCTTTATAATGGGCAGCATATTTCTCTACATGATCTTTTGTGATATTCTAGGTGCTTTCTTTAACCCTGTAGTCTTCACTTACCCAATCCATACCAGGTTCACAAGTTTATATATCTGCCTGGAGCCCTTTGAGCTGAGAGCAGCCCTTCTGAAGGCCTCCCGAGATAGCAGCAGTCCCATAGCATACAAGAGATGAAGCCGAACAGTCATTACTGCAAACACTTCAGCACTAACATGACGCACTATGAATGCATTCAAGACAAATGACACAACCCTTAGTCCAACCTGAAAAGAGCAAAAGGTTTAATTACATATAAACATTAAAAACTCTAGCACATAAATATACTGGTACTGTATTTGTACTATGCACAAAATCCTCATTTGCATCTTTGCAGAATAAAAAGTTGATTTAAGGTCATATGGGATACATACAAAACAAAAGGAATATAACAATAATTAATCTATTTATTCAAAATTCTGCAAAAGTCCAACATCTTACAGTCTACAAATAACTGAATAATGACTGAATCCTCATGTCAATTATCAGATTACTTTTCTCATCAATGGTAGCTTGTTAAATCCCATACAGTAACTTCATGTTGCTTCTCCCATCCTCCTCCATCTCCAGTACACTGAAACTCTTGCCTTGTGAGGTTGAACCCGTTGGGCCTGAGGTTTTCACAATGTATGTATAACAAATTGCATTACAGAAGAGTGAAATCCTGAAAGATGATATATATAGTAACCTGCAAGTCTGATGTCTGATATCAACTAAAAACTGGATGAAAGAATGAAATCCGAATACAGAATGAGGGACAGCATACAGTAAAATTGGTCACACTCATATTCATTGTCCCTTTCAAGCTCATGAAATTCTGAGTTTCCCCCACAAGTCCTTGCAACCATGACCAAAGTTCCTTTAATATCTTATAGGTGTGATTCACTTTAATAAATTTTCAATTTCTCTAAAAGTAGGAATGGCACATAGCCTTTACAAATACGTACACAACATACAGCTACACATATTACAGCCAACTACCTAGGGGGTAGATTTGTCCTTGTGTCATTTGCTGGTCAGACATCAAACATTAGATACTTCATTAAGGGTGTCCCCCAAGGTTCCGGTTCTGTATTGTTACCTACTCTCTTCATCCTATAGGCAACCTACCTGCATGACATATCAACATCCTCCTCACCCCAAATACATATAGCTTATATGCAGACGATATAACGTTCATATGCACACACCTCAACGCAGACACAGCCATTCATCATCAACCTTTCCTCAACACACTCTACACTTGGTTCACCACTAACAGACTCTAAATAGTACCTACCTAATCCACTGTCACTATACTAAGTACACCAACTGGACAGCTGAACACAACGACAAACCACTATCTATCTATCTATAGCTCTGACGTCTCGTTCCCTCCGGAACTTCCCCCCAAGGGGGTGGCCACGGCAGAAGTGTCTCCAGCTTTACTTGTTCCAACACTCCCTTCTTATTTGGTCAAACCCTACTCTGCCCCTAACGTTTCTCTCCCTTATATACTCTTCCACTCTGTTCTGCCATCTAACCGGAGGTCTGCCTCTCACACCAGGTCCCACAACATCACTTCCATACACCGTCTTTACAAGCTCCTCACTTTGCATTCTCTCCACATGTCCAAACCACTTCAATGTATCAATGCATTACGCTTCACCCTCTCAACCACCCCACACTCATTACCAATTGCCTTTTCACTCATACCACATCTCTCACTACTTTCTCCATCCCACCTGGTAAGTCCTCATGCTCCTCTCAAGTACCGGTAACTCATTTCCACTGCACCTATTCTAGACTGACGAGCCCTACTCCATGTCCATGTCTCTGACGCATATGTCAGTGTTAGCAGGATTATATGTTTCGTAGTCCCCTTTTCACTTCCATACTCACACTTCTACCCTTCATAATCCTCCTCAGTGATCCTATGACCTGTCTACCCATCACTGCTCTCTCCCAAATTTCTCCTTCCATACTTCCATGTTTACATAGAACTATTCCCAAGTATTTAAATTCCTTCACTTCCTCCATCATCTCACCCCCTAGAGTTATCTCACATTTAGTCCTAGTTGGTACTCCCACTCTGTAGGGTGTGACAAAGTCAATCACTTCAGTTTCGACCCTCTCAAATACCATCACCTTACTTTTACCCATATTCATATTCAGTTTCCTTCGTTTACACAGACTGAAACTCATCCACCACCCTCTGTAAATATTAATATTAGTGTAGGGCTGAGATAGGGGTGCATCCTGTCAACATGGCTGTTCAATATATATATGGATGGTTGTATGAGAGCGATGAAGGCCAAAGTGGATGGCCTAGGGGCAAAGCTGACATTTAATGGAGTAAATTGGTCCTTGGTGGCAAGCTTATTTGTGGATGACACAGTGCTGATGGCACAGTGGGGGTCGACTGTGTTTACCAGCACATGTATTGTAAATGTATTTAATATATACTTTTTAAAGTACCGTAAAGTTAAGTTTAGGACTGTCAAATGTTATGATGAGACTGCATGTTCTATAGTACAGTAATGAACTTCATATTTACATACTGCTATTTCATGCTTTAATTTCATTACATAGGTAACAGCACTTGGAAGGAAATCTTTGACAATGGTTGATGAATATTTAAATGATAATATTATGTACCGGTAAGTGTAATTCATTTAAAAAATTGGTCCTCAGCTACAGAGATACTAAGAGAGCTCAACAATGGTGTCCCAGACAAAATATAATAATGCTGGAAGGAAAAATGTGGAACTATAACTACCAGTAGTTATACTGTAATCTATACTGTAGTTCATTTCTTTTAATGCGGAGAAAATACATGTAACGCATACATTCCAGTGTTTATAAGATGCAAATAGGTGTACCTAATTGTGTAAAATTTTGGTGTGACTTGTCTTGCATTATATTTGCCAAAACAGCCAAATACCGTAATTAGCTGAGGGAGCCAGTATATTTTTGTCAGGTTATAAAAATAGAGTACAGTATAGTTTAGATTCTAAGGTCATAATATTTTTACTGAAGATGTAAAAGGCTATATAAAGCATTTGAAATGAACTACCAACCTGCAAAAGTGTGTCGTAAGTGGCAGCCAGTACAGCTCCCTTTTTCAATGCATCTGGGTCATCCATCATGTATTACCTGAAATCAAATCATGTCAGTCAATGAAAGGCATTATGAATAATGTACATATTTTTCTGCATCACAAGAAATGCACATCAATACAGCCCTTATAATTCCAAGCCGAGGGAAGATTAACAGCTACAGTACAGTTGTATTCTTCAAGTGTTTTTACTTTTGCAGTGATCTGATTATCTATATCCAAGGATTCCTGGGACCTAACCTGGGCAAACATCCGAGAAATAACCATGATAAAGTACCAGGATCTGACCGTGGCCAAATACTAGGACCTAGCCGGATCTGGCAACACTGCCACAAAACGGCAATAGTCTAGATAAATACCCTTATCTATTATCTATACAACCAAAAGACATCAATATATACATGGAGGAAACAGGCCAAAGTTTTTTTTTTTTAAGGAAGAACACAAGTACCGGTAAACCAATACCAAAAACTTACTCTACAAAATAATGGGTATCTATTGAAAGAATTACAATTTTGTAGCAGTGTTGCCAGATCCGGCTAGGTCCCAGTATTTTGCCCCGGTCATTTCCTGTACTTTACCATGGTTATTTCTCGGTAGTTTGCACAGGTTAGGTCCCAGTAGTTTGCCCAGGTTAGGTCCCGGTAGTCTGATGCAGTCTAGGTTAGGTTATGTCAGGAGTATTTATTGAAAGAATTACCGTTTTGTAGCAGTGTTGCCAGATCCGGCTAGGTCCCAGTATTTTGCCCTGGTCATTTCCTGTACATTACCATAGTTATTTCCCGGTAGTTTGCCCAGGTTAGGTCCCAGTAGTTTGCCCAGGTTAGGTCCCGGTAGTCTGATACGGTCTAGGTTAGGTTAGGTAAGGTCAGGCTAATTTCAAAATGCCCCATTTGAATATGCCCTATCTTGGAAATGGGGCATTTGTGGAGGAAATGCCATAGAATAAAATAGTCTTAAAATGGTCTATATAAATGGGTAATGAAGGTAGAAAAACCGTAAGCAATAACGGTAATTCTTTCAATATTTACCGAAAAATAATGGTGTTTTGTTGCTTGGAATAGTTTGGAGGAATCGGTTGTTCCAGATTTACCAAAACTGCTTTTCCACCTTAACTTAATAGATATGTGTGTCAGTGTGTGTGTGTCATGCCGTATTTTTCATGGTGTACCCTTTATTAGGCGTTGGTGAGTTGTGAGGACCAGTAGTTGGAAACACTGAGCTCTATATAGTTGTTATTAGAGTTCAGTGTGTAGAACTAAATGTATTTACACACAGACGTTGACAATCAGCTGTGGGCCTGTGGCCACTGGCAACTTGGCAAGGCTCCTCTAGTTAGTCTAGAACTGGGAGAAGGATAGACCACTCCATGTTATTTTGGTGTGGTCGCTGTGGCTGGCTGTGACGGTGGCGCCTCAAGCGGACATGAGGAATCAACACTTCAGTTCCAGTCTGCTTTCCATTATCCCGATTCATTTTTGTCTGATTTTCTTTACTAGTAACACCCCTTTGATACTAATTATTTGGCTATATAATGAACAATTACAATAATTTTGGTCAAATTACATAATAATATCTACGACAAAGCCCAAATTTCATTCTTCTTTCTTTCATTGATTAGCTTGATGATGATATCTGGTATGGTCTAGGAGGAGTTAGGTTCGGACATTTTCCAAAATCTGGGGCACAAGAACTGAGGTTGACCACTCGGTCAAAAAGCTTTCCAAAATCAGGGCAAGAAAAATGTCTGAAAATTTAAAAGATTCGCTTCGCTCGCTCCGCTCGGGATTATGTTTCTCAACAATATTTTTATGTAAAAGTACGTACCAAATAAAAAAGACAAATAGTTTATTCTTAAAACTATAAAGCGATAAGCTTTAAGTACTGTACAACACTGTTCACACCACCATCACTGTGAAAACATTCTTGCTTCCTATATTCTTGCTTGCTGTGAGAACAAGACAGTTATCTTACCTGTGGTTGAGAATAAAAAAAAAATCTTGCTTAGTGTATGTATTAAAGACAAATTACATAATAATTTCCTAATATTTACGACAGAGCTTTAGCATCCATACTTTAATACTGATGCATAATACATAAAATATCTACAATATTGTTTCTCAATATTGTATAATTGATGAAAAGGACAGGCATACAAATTTTATAAACTATTCTTAAAACTACAAAATAATGAACTATAAGTACTGTACAGTAAGTGTACAGTATTGTATTGTTATCACCAGTATATAGGAGCATTATAACCTTACTATGAGGAGCTAGCTGTTACATGTGTTTTAGAATAATTGATTTCCTGCTTTTTTTCTTAGCTTGAGAGGCTCTAAAAATCAGGAGTTACTTTCATTATATATCTTGTTGTCTATAAGCCTACAATCATAGTATCATTCTGGGGGTAAGGAAAATATATATGCAATGTCATTACCACCAATATAAATACTGTATAACTGTAGAAAATATAAGGTAGGATCAAATAGATATACAGACTACATTATAGTACTTAAGAAAATAGAAATATAAGATAGGCTATCATCATCTGTCACCAGTTAATATCAATGTAATTACCACCAATATAAATACTAGCTGTACGCGTATAATTTTAGAGAGGATAAAGTATCATCCGACAATGCAGTTAATATCAATGTCATTACCACCAAAATTAATGCTGTATAACTATTACAAGAAGTCAGCTGTACATCGTAGCTTGCTAAAGGTATCATCATCTAACACCAGTTAATATCAAATTAATACTGTATAACTATCACTATCAGTCAAATCTGTACTCCGTAGCTTACTAAGTTATGTAAAAACTCGCTTCTCAGGATCTTTTGAAAAGCGGAAAAATGATGTGTCCTCATTTCACTTAGAATTGGTGGAACAGTTTATTGTTGAGCATCCAGTACTCCCCATTTCCGTCAAAAAATCAATTTCAGCAAACCAAGAAAAAAAAAAAAAAAAAAAAAAAAAAAAACACACACTCCGCTCCTGTGTAAGTAAAGGCGCCAGCTGATATAATAGTTGTTCCTATTCGCCGCTAGGTGGCTCTGCTGTACCGCCATGGTGGCCTATCCTCCTCCAATAGAGCCAAGGGTGGAAGAATGAAATAAGAATACAGAAATGAGGGTACAAAATACCCAGTAAAATTAAACCCATGTCACACGGACACTTTTTCTGGCATCTTTTGGTATTTTGGTAGCAAAAGATGCTCGTACGGGCATCATTTGGTAGCAAAATACCAAAAGATGCCAGAAAATATCTCGTGTGACACGGGCTTCACACTCCAAACCTCCCATGCTTTTCGTCTCTTTCTAACACCTTCCATCATTTTTTCTCTTTTGAGCACCACCTATTT
The DNA here is from genome assembly GCA_033782935.1 of Petrolisthes cinctipes. NCBI lineage: Eukaryota > Metazoa > Arthropoda > Malacostraca > Decapoda > Porcellanidae > Petrolisthes > Petrolisthes cinctipes. The sequence goes on along the minus strand of JAWQEG010003721.1, from coordinate 127,371 downwards.
TTATTTTCTTTTTACTTCCTTTATCTTTTAACCTCACCTTCATCAATACTTTTGAGGTATTACGTAACTCTACGTAACTCTATTTTTGTTATTGTTACCTTCGTAAACGAAGGAGTTTATGAACAGTTATGTTTCATTTGTTTGTTTGTGAACAAGCAGACCCACACACACATACATCTTTCCCTTCCTCTACCAACCAACACACCTTTAATTAATTATTGCCCAGAATGTAGAGGAAAGAACACGAGTGAGATGGTGTGTGTGTGTGTGTGTGTAGGTGTAAGGGGTACTATAGTAGAAGTTAACGTATGAGATGACCAGTGTGTGTGTGTGTGTGTGTAGGGGTGGTGTGTACCATGGAGGTATAATATACTATATTATACCTCCATGGTGTGTACAGTATGTAGGGGACACTACAGAAGTAAACGTATGAAGGAGGTACATACAGAAGATAAGTCATGATACAACCACTCTATAGGGTTCAAGGTCCATTAGGGCAGACCCAACCAATACTACACCATATAATCATACAGTAATCTTTTATGGGTCAACTATAACACGAAAATTTTTAGTTATATTTCTCTGGTTTTCCGGGATTGAGTTAGAGAAATTAAGCTATATAGAAGAGTTTGAAGAGTGACTGAGACCGCCTTCACACTTCAAAATAAGCCAATTATAGTTATATTTCAAGGCTCAGTATTGTTTTAATATAAGCCTGTATGATTTTACATTATCTTCTGTATTTCTTCTAGTGATCTCATATTCTAACACGCTTTTAGAATACCATTGCCTTCTCTATACCACCAACACCTTCACATTCCACAAGGGGATGGGAAATTATAAAAGCTGGATACTTAGAGTTAATAAAGACACAAAAAATTGATCCAACAATCTCATCATTCAAATAATCTCGGTAAAATTGCTCGTCAGTAGTGAACCCCTTTTTCTCACATGAATCCACATAACTGAAACTCCTGCACAACCCACCTGCTGAGGTCTGTTTTCACGGGTACAGTTGTCTCCCTGAGTATACAGGTACACCCGAGCTCGTAAATTCACGACCACATATTTAGATGCTTATGCCATTTGAGCTGGTAACATTTATTTGGGGAAGAATCAGAGTAGGTGGAACATAGTAGACTAAGTAGAGGGACATGATACAATCTTTCACCTACAATGACACCTTACACACACAGCGTTACCAGCTCACAGATGACATAAACATTTGGGGACGTGGTCGCGAATTTACAAGCTCGAGTGTACCTTCGTGACCTCTGTTGACTTGTGTTAAGCAAAGTTTTTCTGTGTCTTATTTTTATGAGTGAATGGGCACCTCGATTTCAGACTAACATATAATTATTCTTTCATATAGAGTATAAAAGAGACTCATTCTTTCATATAGAGTATAAAAGAGACACAGTACATAAAGATATATAGATCGTGGGTACTTCGAATTCAGACTAACATATAATTATTCTTTCATATCAAGTATAAAAGAAACACACTACTATACATAAAGATAACGATATAGAGTATGTAGGTATAGGAACTTCTTGAGGTTATAATAGTGCGAGGCATTTGCTTCTGATAAGACAGTGAGGTAAGGTAGTGTACAAGTGAAAGTGACCAGTTGCTACTCACTCACCGTCTTGCCTACACTAGACCTCCTCCTATCATCTCAGCTGCCACCATGATGATTCCAGAGTCAGGTAAGGAACAACGATGAATTTATTGGTAAAGTAGTGGATATAACTTAAGTCTCTCTCACTCGTTAATGTGTAATTAAGGTGTGATAATAACGTTGTCCCAGTCTACTCTCACATTGACTCTGCCAGCCTGTTTGTTTTCACATTATTCGGTAGGCCTACTCGATGTATTGGCTAAAGTTATAAGTAAAATGAAGCCTATAGACGCCTGTGACTGTACAAGATGAAGGAAGCAGCCGTAACCAATAAACGAGTGTGATGGAACGAGTGCAATTAGTCCTATAGTGTGTGTTAATGAATTCGTTGGCAAGGAGGAGGAGGGAGGAGGCAGGTTGAGAACAGAGTATGAAACTGATCTCCGGCACAAGGGGCTGATGTGTTTTGGTAAAATGGAACGACTGTGTAGTTTTATGTCGTGGTACAGTCACGCCCAGTAGTCTTGCAACACCTTCCAATAAACGGGTTTACTAAAGAATGTGAACCTGTAACTGTTGGTCAATGTATTTTATGTCTATAAGATTCACTCAAATGACTCACTTTCATTTACCTGATCCAGGACTTTTGATTATGACTGCACATTGTCCGAACAATATTTGGGGATACTTTTGAAGACGATGCAATTAAAGTCCCTCTGCAATCGTTAGTGTAGTGCATTTTAGTGTATAAATCATTACCTCCGGCAAGGAGGTTTTAAATGTTCAGTTTGCTTGTCTGTATTTTGTGTAATTGTTTGTTAGTTTGTATGTGTATCTGTCCACCTGTTTCTTTCGTTGGCTGGATCACGCTAAATTTTTTGTACTGACTCTCATCAAATTCTTACCACGGGAGGACCTCGTACCTGGGAACGAGGGAATAGATTTTGGGAAAGAACAGCATCGGGATATGGAACCAAGATTATTTTTTCCCGTTGCATTACAATGTTGACATAGGGTGAAATATTGGTGGTTTTCCCCTTAAATTCACAAAAAATTGGGACAGAATGATTCCTTGTTCAGCTTCGGTGGAGGTTTGTGGTCTCAATAATGCTCTTGATTATGAATGGGTTTGTGTTCATACTTATACACGACATTGTAATTTTAGTTACCCTCAGAACCTAAGGAATTGTATATTACTTAAAGTAGATGAATGCCACAAAACCTTTGCTATGTTCGACTTCAGTGAGACAGTTGTGGTTGCCAACATATTATTACAATTTGTACAGCCACAATCAAATAAACACCGACACTTTCCTTCCATTGTAGTAAATATCTTGGTAATAAAGAACAACACGTGTATGACATTGCAGCACCTCATAATAATAATTGAAGGGGTTGAGTTGACGTAAGGTGATGTTGTATGATTATATTTTGATATGATACTAATTTATTTGTACGATGGAAGGAGAGTGTCGGTGGTTATTTGATGGTGGCTATACAAGACATGGTTACGTGAAAAAAATATGCAATCAACGAGCAACAGTTTGAAGGCAATAATCTTCAATAATTATGTGAAGGTGACTCAACGCTAGACACTGATTTTTTACTGTGCCGGCACCACCATAAAAACGTAGCCTAGATATGGAAAACATCAAATACCAAGCAAGTTCTGTGACCTCATCAAATGTCAAAAGTATTAACCTACTGTACTGTACTGTTAAATCTTAGCACTTCTCCGGTTAACTATATTACGATATCAGGATGAGGACAATGTATAGAGACGGAGATGGTTGAGACAGGTAGCTTATATAGGCCTACACAAGGCCAAGAGATATATCTCTTGGCCTTGGGCCTACACGTCTCAATGTCATAGTCAAGTCCATGCAGTGTTTCTCTCGCTACATTAGTCAGTGTTATATGAAGCAGCAGATGTGAAAAGGAACATCGTCAACAATTTTCTAGCCATGTGCGAGTTTTAGAGATAATTTTTCCCCAATAACAACTTTTCATATAGTCCTACGTCTGGTATTACTGTAAACAGGTGGTCGAGTATAGCCTCAACATGCACTTTGATACCTGTTTACTTTCAGTTCCACATATGATGCTTCCCGTCAATGGGTTTTTTGCTGTACGGTATTTTCTTGCCTCAACTGAATCTTCACTAAGTTAATTTAAGTGGAAAGGGAAACTAAATAGGCTTATTCTATTTTACAGTGTTCATGTTTACACACATTTACACACACACACACACACAACATTAGGGGAATATTTTTGTTGATAAATTGCAAGGCTACTGATTCGTCCTAACTATGCCAGCAAACAGACGCCCTCAATCGTACCACTAGCCTAATAGGGAATCTGTTTCGTGGCATAGTTTGGAGTAATCAAAGACCTTCCAATTCACCACCAAAAGAATCTCCCCTTAATTTTCTTAAATTTTGCTGCATATGTCGGCTATGGATATATTGTATACATTCATGTACTCATACCTAAAAAATGATTCACAAGTCGAACCAAATGTGAAAGTTGCTGGTTTCATTTATATTGATAAGTGCAATATGTTCACGGATAAAATTTAAGTGCCGGTACTATACATCCATATATAGGCCTATACAATACTGTGATTATATACCGTATAATTATATATACAAAAGATTTACAATTTGATTATGATGTCCGTTCCACAGATATATACAGTAATTATCATGTATGAACACGTATTCATCACTTCTTAACTGAAGAAAACATGCAGTAGTGAGAGAATTTCTGCTTAGGTATATGGGTTTTGATAATCTTGAAAATGAAAAAAAAAATCTATGGAAAATGAAAGAAAATTATACCATACCTCCAGTAAAGCACAACGAAAATTAAGTAACATGACTATTATGTGCATTATACTTGGATATTTCTGATGAGGATACCCAGGAGGAGCAGCAGCATATAGAGTACCTTTTTCGCTCCCATCCATTCCTCCCTAATAAAAGAGCAAAATAACATGAAGGATGTAATATTGACTTGTTTTCCGTCGTAACATATAATTTCTAAAAAGAGAGAAGAATCAGATTGTTACTCTTTCATGGAATCTGACTCATTAACAGCAGTAAGTAAGTGTTGTCACATAGCCAATAGACACATGATGCTGAGAGGGAGTGAGTGAATCATAAACAATTATCTAATCATTCAATCTCTCGGTGTGTCATTGTACAGTACTTTAATTCTGTTACTGGGGTGCTTCCTCTTACCGTTTCCCTACCACCAGATAATAATAAACATTGGTGTATGGGTGTATTTACTGTAGTTGAACCTCCCTTTCTTTGGGGATTCAGATAACACCATAATACAACTGCAGGGACGAAGACATAACCTTAAGGGACCCTGTGATGAGGTCAGAAAATTGGAGGTTAGCGAGTCCTTCAAACATTGCCACGAAACACCACCAATACTGAAGGAGCTTGTTTCGTGGCATTATCAGGAGGAATCAGAAGCCATCAGGTCTCATACACGATCACAGGACCCTTAATTGTACTATCAGCCTTCATATTTGTTTCTGTATAGTGGTGTCATCATGTTATTTGAGCCTCCTGAACCCTTCATGGATTTTATTCCCATTTCCCTTACAACGAAATACCCCTTATACACCCTTACATCACAGCCCCTACAACCACACACCCTACCACCACCACCACCACCCTTCACACCACACACCCTACCACCACCACCCTTCGCATCACACACTCCACCAAACATCCTACCACCATCACCCTTCACACCACACACCCCACCACACACCCTTCTTCTTACAATATTATTTCATCCAGATTTAAGAGCTGCGTAAAGGATTAGTTTCTACTTAACGTCAGCTTATTCCTCAGTTTATTAAGCCGAGGAAGTAATCAAGATCACGGTGTAGTAGGCCTATATGTGTATGTGAAAGACTGGGAGTACTGGTTAACTCTTATATTTGTGAGTTGGACAGAGAGAGGGTGAGATCAAGTAGCTTGGCGAGTGTTGCGTGCTTTCCTGAGGGGAGAGTTCAGAAGAAAAATGCCCAGTTTATAAGAGAGAGAGAGAGAGAGAGAGAGAGAGAGAGAGAGAGAGAGAGAGAGAGAGAGAGAGAGATGCAACTACTAGACGAAAAAAGAAAGGCTTTAATCAGTAAGAGGGAAAGAGATAGAAGATGAGACTAGAATCCTTGAATAATTCATGGTTAGAATAAATTATTGAAGGTTAAATTAATTCATTTCAGTGAACCTACAAACATAGTGATATGCGTCATGATTTTAATTCATATATTGAGAGCTCAGATTAAAGGCAAGCTATGTTATATGTCACAAGGAAACGCTTCATCATCTATATAATTAATTTACGTGGTTTGAAAGAGGATTGATATGCATGTAGGCTAAAGTCGTGCCCATAAATATTACCACTATCTTTTTCCACCTAGCATTTTATTAACCATTTATGCCTGGCGTATCATAGCAAATGGGTAGGGTTAAATGAAGACATATTTATAAAGTAAGTACAGAGGCCTGGGAGGTGCATGTGGTGGTTGGTGTGACTTACCGTTCATAATTAGGTGAACTGGATATAGGGATCAGGAGGAAGTGAAGGGGGATATTGGAAGGCTAATGATTCCTCTTCCGAGTCTATAATACAGATACTATGCCTTAAGAGGATGGTATACCCTTGAATGATTCCTCCAAAGTATGCCAAGAAACACACCCAGATGAAGAAAAATAATGGTATCCTGTTGCCTGGAATAATTTGGAGGAATCATTTGCTCCAGATTTACCATCCAATAGAATGTGCCATATACTTCCTTAAAACAGATCCTATTCATATGCTGAAGTCTATAATCTGTGGGTCGATTCCACAGTGGTTGGTAGTGGTTTGTAAGCACGCAAACGAAAGAATGTTTGCCGTGTAAATGACTTATGATTGAAGTATTTAATGAATTTGGTGAGTAAACTATACAGTGATCATTATTATCTAACTGTTTGATAGATTTTGTGAATGTGGATAGTCAGCTTTTGGAAAATAATGAAGCCTAATACAAGTGTGGTTGGTTGGGAAGCTAACAAACAAATACCACTGTGGAATCGACCCTCAGTGAATCCTGGCATAGTATAACTGGGGAATATGAAACCTCCAATCTGATAATACGTTGTTACCTTCTCATTATATTTTATTATAGATTATAGAGAGATGTTTCCACGAGTGTGTTTATTTATATCTGTACTGACAATTTAACACTATACAATCGGGGTTTATTTAAAAATATTACAGTCTTGTCATTCATAATATGGTATAGTTAAAATCTATATCCTATCTTCGTAAAAATGTAAAGAAAAATGAAGAAACTATCAATGGCTTTCATTCTATATTTTTGCCTGGTCTTACTTTTGGCGAAGGATAAAATCATGCCTATTTTTTTTTATAACGTGGGTTCCATTATATCAAATTCTACTCAGGGGCCACAACCCAAGTGTTCCCGTATACTCCTTAAGGGACCTTGTGCTGTAGTGGTTGTAGTCAGAAAATTGTAGGTTAGCGAGTCCTTCAAACATTGCCACGGAACACCACCTATATGGAAGGAGCGTGTTTCGTGGCACAGTCAGGAGGAATCAGAAGCCTTCAACTTTCATACACGGTCACAGGGTCCTTAAGGGGGTAATTAACTTTTGTTTCATTGGAGTGCCATGATTCCTCCAAAGTATGCCAAGAAACAGGACCAAATGAACAAAAATAATGGTGTTCTGTTGCTTGGAATAGTTTGGAGGAGTCGGTGGTTAAGGGGGTCATGCATGGGATTGAACGACTTTGTATCCTTCCTCGGTGTGACATCTCGAAAGGTCTTCAGATTATTCAGAGTCTATCGAGGAATTTAATGATGTCATCGCACTGAATTAATTAGTAATCTCCTCTCATACACACGAACGAACGACTCACAGCTGCGTCATATCACTATCTTGGGTTAGGTATTAGTAACTCTTTGGTAACTCATGATTTCTTAAGGGAGGAATTTGTTGTTGGTAAATCTAGAGCAAATGATTCTTCCAAACTATTCCAAGCAACAAAACACCATTATTTTTGTTCACCTGGTCTTGTTTTCTGGCATACTTTGGAGGAATCAAGGCACTCCAATGTACCAAAAGTGTACTAGCTTTAATGTCATGGTATCTAGCACACCTCAATGAACACGTAAGGTTAATTGGCCACGAGTCTTTTCGAGGTAGTGTTACAAAATCGTTTCCAGTTTCGTTTGAGATGCCTAGACACACTACATTTGAAGAAACACGAATCGTAGTATAAAGAGGGAAGATAGATAGATGGGTGTATATAAATTTATAATGTTCCTGAGTTAACTATTAGAGTACAGAGATTAACACTTGAATGAGGAAGTCAGACAGAAAAGAGGAGAGATTATGTTATACTGTATATTATAGTTTTGGGTTGTTACCTATTTGTTCTTACCTATTTGTATCTTTACAGGATTGAGTCAAGCTCTTAATGTCCCGTATTTTAAAACCCAATTATCATATTTTTCTTTAAAGTCATGTGTATATATGTGTGTGTGTGTGTGTGTGTGTGTGTGTGTGTGTGTGTGTGTGTGTGTGTCATTCAAGAGCGGTATACAGCTAAGATGTGGTTGGTTAGAATGATTGGAAAATAGATTAAATACATACTGAGTGACGGCAGAGCAGCAAGTTAATCCTACAGCCAACGTGACAGACTTTAGTGGTCAGGAATTAGTTCTTAAGACGCGTTCAGGCTGCACCAAACTTCTATAATATTTTTGTAAAACTTAAATATATCCTAATTTTTGTTCAGGAGATAAATAAAAAGGACAATAATGGCATATACAATAATGATTTAGGTGTTTCTTTGGGCTACTGCATGAGGTATCTATTATTAATAAACTTAATTTGTTAGAGTATAGCCCATATTTGGAAGTCAAAGGGGTCTTGTGTCTTGTGGTGTTTGTCCAAAATCTATTAATATTGTAAAAAAAAAAAAAAAAAAAAAAAAAAAAAAAAAAGAGGCTGTGAGGGGAATTATCTCTACACAGACATATATAAATAGTGTTACAATCATAAGCCTTACAATTATATATGCATGGGAAGACAAGAATAGCGATATTACTCATTAGTCAAAATATGCCAAAGGGAGGACTGAAAATCCCCTAATGCTCGTCAAGCTACGAAATTCAATTAAACCTGGATTGCGATAACTTTACAGATAAACATATATAATGCTGAAATGTCCCTCAGGTCTTGCATTATACACCCTCAGGACCTAACCAATAATATTGACACATGTATTATGACACATTACTGTACAGTCGTGGCACATAGTCCTTGACCAGAGTGTAAGGGGAAGTCTGTTCAAGGACTATGTGCCACGAAAGTACATATCTACCTTTTTCCTATCTTCGTTCTTGGCCTTCCCATAACATCTGCTCTTAAGAGAGGTCGAACACTACAGTATATAGTCTAACACCAGAAGGTTGTTTGGTCATAAGGTTGGTTTGGAAGGATATATCATTTGGCTGAGACTGGCAGCTTCTCTTCTTGGCCGAGCTGTTTGTGGCAAGTCATACATGTAGGAAATAGTTACGTTCTTGGGTGGGGTACATGAGAAGGTCGAGTACCGTCAGTAGAGCATCAGTTCAGGTTGAGTCGTCATCATGAGCGGTGTGGCAACTCTGCAAGGTTCCAACCAACCAAACAAAAACGAGATTTCCAAAGATGCCTCTCAAGAAAAGGATAAAGTGCATCGAAGCAAATCTCGATTCAGGCGCCTCATTGATAAATACATATCCGATGACTTTGTTGCAGGTAAGTGTGACTGTTGCAGAGACTAAAATTGGACAAAAGTGATTTTTCGATGTGCTGTTTTTCTTGATTTTGAGACACTCATAATTTGGGACATGTAAACACAACACCCATTAGTGAACACTTTTCTTGTATCAATTGAAATGAATTTTTTACTTCAGTCATATTTTTACTCCGATAAACAATGGAAAGTTTTTTTATTTCATTTAGTTCATCAAAGGCTGCGACACAGCTTAATGGTAGTTGTGTAAATATTATTAACCAGGTATGTAGTGTACAGTCGGAAAAAAGGTATTGTAGCTCCCCTATGCATATTTATATTTAATTTCAATGCAAGGATGGTACGTACCAATACTTGTTTTGCTGACTGTACAATACATTGAGTGATGGTCCTTATATGATCCATCTACTGACACCACCAGGTAGTTATCCAGCACCATTCCAGTTTGATTGTCTTCTGTCTGTCACTGTGAGATTGACATTTATTTATATGCAGCTGTCATTATCTCACAGACTATAATCGTTTTGTGTTCGTCGACTGATCTTGGCGAGTGACACATGTACAGTACTGTTAATAAGGTGAAGAGTCAATGTAGAGTCTTATATGTGAGACTTAGAAAAGAAGCTGTGATTAACTTGTTTTCTAAAAATAATATGATCAATGAGATAGTGACGATGAAGCCGTTCTTTATAAATATGTTTATTTTATGTATAGCCAGTGAGTTCCCAGTGAGTGAAATGTATATTGCCCTGGTGCCACACTTATGGATCTTATAGAGAATAGACGAAAACAAACCTACTAAAATATGAATCGCAGGTGAGTCATTATTATCATATCGTGTAAAATTATATTGCTACCCGTACGTACCGTATATTATCATACTGCAGACATTTTGTACACTCACACTGACTGATGCGACCCAACAACAGACCTTTGATAAAGTTCAAGCAATGTAGGACTCACCACTAATCTTGTCCCCAATATGCTGCATATACAATTATGACCTCTTGTTTTTCTTAACTTCTTTTGCGTATATATTGTATATGCTCACTACTTTGTGATTTGCGGGGAAATCTGCCAGCTGTCGTATGATATTCAAAGTTTGACTTTCTGATTTTTATTGATGTTAATGTACAGTAAGATTAACAAGATTGTATTAAGCCAGAAAGTCTTTGCAATCACAAGGAAAGAGATAGATAGGAGGGACAAATACGAAGGAAAAAGAAGGAAAGAAGGGAGAATGAAAGAGAGGGTGGGAGCGCCTTGGGTCCGAAGGGGTGTACAAACCTTTTAACCGTGTCCCGAGCAAGGACCGAACGCTGGACCACATAAACTGCAGCCGCGGGCTCTACCACTGTGCTAGCCAGAAGCTAAAATATAAGTTTAGATTTTTTGTACAGCAGTGTTGATGTTTGTGATGGGTGTACTGTTCAGTGTTTCAAAGTGTTGTTCTGTTTCAGTAGTGAAGGCTTCCCAGTTGGCTCTTTTGTAGTTAGTGTATGTGTGTCTGTGGCCAGTTGGGGTGATTTTTGTTTTTGTAGTTATTATGATTGGGAGGTAATCAGAGCCGAGGGTTCTGACCACCCTCTATGATGTTCTGGGGGCGAGGTTGGGGGAGCAGAAGGTGATGATGGTTGGAAGAGGGCTTGGTGAGGAATGTGGGTGTGATGATGAGTGTTGTTTAATGTAATAAGGTTGTTCGTTTGGGAAAGGATTTCAAGCCCTATGTCTGTGTCTGGGTTGTTGACATACGAGGCCGACGTCTTGGCGTTGAAGTCACCACCCAGGAACGGTCAGGTTGGTTGGTGATTTGTTGGAGCTGGGAGAAAAAGTTATTTGGGGGACCTGTCGGGCAGGTTTGAGGGGGGACGTATAAATTAACTATTGTAATATTTGTTGGTTTGCCAGTACGGACATTAATGGCTTGGTGGTGTCGTGGTGAGGGAGAAGGGATTTAAGGTGCGCACTGGTTTCTATATAATTGAGAGTTGTTGTGGACTAGGGTGATGAGTCCACCGCCATTGCTGTTGGCCCGGTCTTGTCTTCTTCTTCTTCTTCCCCAGCTTTTCCCGTCTTTATACGGGGTCGCTGTTTTTGGTAAGTCGCTTCCACTGTCCTCTGTCGCCATATTCGTCTCCAGTCAGATTCTTCTCTTTAAGGTCTTCATCCACACAATCCTTCCATCTTCTTCTTGGCCTTCCTCTTTTCCTTCTGCCTTCTACTTCTATATTCATGACCTTCTTAGCTATGTTATTATCCTCCCTCCTCATCACATGACCATACCATTGTAACCTTCGCTCTTGCACTTTCTTTGATATTTCAATCACTTTGGTTGTTCCTCTTATCCTTTTGTTTCTAATTCTATCATATCTCGTCACTCCGCACATCCATCTTAGCATCCTCCGAGCTCATTTCTGCCACCTCCAATTTCTTCTCCTGAGCCTTTTTGATGGGCCAGGTTTCTGCTCCGTACATAAATGCAGGTCTCACCACAGTTTTATATACCTTTCCTTTCACTCGTGCGCTGATCTTTTTGTCGCACAATACTCCCGAGGTGTTTTTCCAATTTCTCCACCCTGATTGAATTCTATGATTTATTTCATAGTCGAGTGTTCCATCCGATGCCACACTTGAGCCAAGATACTTAAAAGTGTTGACCCGCTTAAGCCTCTCAACCCCCAGCATCACATCTCCGATTTCTTCCTCCCCATTAAAAACCATATACTCTGTCTTTGCCCTGCTAATCTTAAACCCTCTGTCTTCCATCGCCCTTCTCCATCTTTCTAACTTCTGCTGCACTCTCTCCTTGGTGGTATCTATGAGGACTATGTCGTCTGCAAATAGCATGTCCCATGGCGCTGGTGCAATGATACCATCTCCTAGCACATCCATTATTAAATCAAAGATGTATGGGCTTAAGGAGGAGCCTTGGTGAAGTCCCACTGTTACCGGGAACTTCTCGGTCACTCCAACACATGTTCGTACTTGCGTTCTCACTCCCTCATACATGTCCATCACTAGTCTAACATACTTTTCCGACACTCCTCTCTCTCTCAGACATCTCCACACTTCTCCTCTAGGTATTCTGTCATATGCCTTTTCTAGATCTATGAAAATTAGATGGAGCTTTTGTTGTTTTTCCCCCTTATTTCTCCAGCAATTGACGGACAATAAAAATTGCATCGGTTGTCCCTCTACCAGGCATAAACCCAAACTGCTGTTCGCCAATCTCTGTTTCTTCTCTTATTTTCCGTTCTATTACCCTTTCCCATATTTGGCCCGGTCTTGTCTGATGGTGGTGAAATTGGGAAATGTAGGTGATATGTGTGTGTTGCGTAATTTTATTTCTTGTAAGATGACATTGTGTATATTGTGATCCATGATGAGTGAGTTCTTGTGTTTTGGTGTTAATGCCATCTATATTTAATTGAAGTATGTTTATGTTGTGTGTGCGGTGTGTGTTATTCGGTGCTGCTGCACTGGGCCCACTGGGGCCAGGAGGAGTCTGTGGGGGTATGGAAGTGGAGGTGGAGATATTGGTGGTAGGGGTGATGGTGTTGGAAGTAAGGGTGATGGTGTGGGTGATGAAGGTTTTAGTGTTGGTAGAGGTATTGGGCGTGTGTGGGACAGGTTCGTGTTTGTGTAGTGCTTCCTGGAGGCCAGTGTTGTACATGACAAGTGGGTCCAGTTCTTACAAGAATTGCATTGAATTGAACCCTTTGTCTGTTTACTAAATGTGATGGGTTTTGAGCATGTTGGACATGTGTATTTGTAAGTGGGTTCAGGATTGCTTTCAATGTCTCCAACAAGAAGGAGAAGCCGAGAAATGACAGCTGGAGAATAATTCACGGTGATGAAAAAATGTGTAGCTGTGTGTGTTGTCACGTGTTGTGTAATAAGGGACTGAGCCACTGAAGGCCCAGGGGTCACAGGTGAGGTATTGCCCTGGTGACGGCAGCGGAGAAGCCGTTCCCAGGGACTCGCGCCCCCTTCCTTGGTGGGGGGGGGGGGGATATTGTGACGGTTTGGAACTTTGGCCCCCATGACTTCTTTCCTTGGTAGCCCTGGGGTGTGATCCCACGACGTAGACGCCGCCACTCCCAGGACCCCCAACTCTTGTAATACAGCTCACAGAGTGCCTCACCAGCAGCCTCAGTGATTACAATGCTATCAACTGTCAACATGAAGAATCTTTACCTTTTCAACGGTGCCGGTTTTGTTTACAATGTTATCAATCTTATCATTCAGTTACATTCAATTTCACATTCACAAGGCAAGGTCCACCATCACCACACACATCATCACTTTGCATGTATAAATGACATATGGGCCGTATTAAAAAACATCCGTGGTGTATACGATGGTGTGGTACTGTACGACGGCTCTGTTGTGTTTCCATATGCCACTCTATGGAGCCATCGGACTGGTAGTCTGGTACCACACCATCGTATACACTACAAACGTTTTTTAATACGGCTCAATGTTCGTATCATTCTATGGCTATGGGATATAACATTACTATGGGACAATATACAACTCAAATTAACCTTTATCATTATCTAGTGTATTTTCTATAATGTATAGTGTATTATCCTCTGCTTTGAATAATTTTGACACTCATTACATTCGGAAATACATCATTTTGGAGATACCCCATACCCACCTCTCTAATAATTTCTTCATTAATTAATTTGTATATTTATTTATATTTTGAGAGGGGTTATAACAACAATATTAGTTACTCGATTGTATTCCAAACAACAAAATTCGGTAATAGTTAAGAAGAGCCACAGAAAAGGAAGTGACTTACCAATTTCTTTCATATTTTGGTTGTGGGTTGTTTTTTCTTTATAAAATTATTTCTCGGTGTGACAATGCATTTTGACCATGTTTGATTTCCCCCCAATGTTTACACAGGATAGGTGCTGGTAGTCTGTCCCAGTCCAGATTAGTTTAGGTTAGGTCAGGTAAAGTCAGACTAACACTAAAACATATAAATAATAACTTTTTTTTTTAAGTTTTTCATTTACCTTTAGTACAAGCTCCAACACTCTGGGGAATGTTGCCGCTAAAGGCCATGAAGTTATTTAAGGAATTATTTACTTATCTTACCCCTCAATCCAGGTCCCCCGAGGGTAGGGAGCTACGAATACCTCCCCCCAGTATCCCTGCTTGTCGTAAAAGATGAGTAAAAGGACTTTCAATTATCTCACTGTCACATTTTTTCATCTGTCACCTTTTGTGGTTACTGTCCCACCTCTCAATCACCTTCTTCCTCGGGTGCCACATGACCTTGCTGTAGCGGCACCAAATATCAATCAATTGCACTTATATTTTAACATAAAAAAACAGGGAATAATGGACTGTCCAGAAAAGTTAGAAAGAATTGTTTTCCATTTCTGTAGCTCTTCTTAAACTATTTACCAAAATATACCTTGGAACTTTACTCATGTATGACTGACTATTAGTGATATGGTATTTCAGTGACGAAGATGAAAGCATGGGAGGTGTTGGGCTTCATTGCCGGCTTCATCATCCTCAACTTGAAGGCCATATTCCTCCTCATCCTTGACATCTACCACCTCATTATCCCACCCGAGGAGAAGTCCATGACCAATCAACTGGTTGTGGTTAGTGTCACCTTAACTGGTAACTCTGCTTTTAGTATCAAGATTAAGATTGATGGATAACTATACAGGTAGGCAGTTAAATCCAAATGAGTACAGTACACTATGATGTTGCGAGACTGTACTGTACTGTATGTATAATTTTCCTGGGCAATTAATAGTACACAGTGGTCTACCTGGGATTCTCAAACTATGTTTGTATAAACACGGCATGTAATCTATCTAGAGACTTACTTTATAGTCCAGAATTGTAATATTACATGGTAGAAATGCTTTCTGCAGAGTTATGCCGTATGGAATGTGTACCAGTAGTCCAATGACCTTATAGAAGGGCACTATCCCTCCACAAGGATTGGATGCAGTAACCAATATTAAAACTGATCAGATAGGAGAAAGTTTTACAGTACAATAATATCATTACATTAACATTTATGCCCTGGTTGATTCAGAGAAACCTGATAATAAATCATCATTATCTTTCTCAAGGTTTTCAATACTGTATATGAAAAAATATCATCATCAATACCCCATTTTCAAGGGGTGGGGGACTCCAAGGCTCCAGGGCCAGGATTGGAAAAAGAAATCAGATATAGTGTCAGCGAAAGAATCCAGTGAAATGAGGGATGACCACGTTCTCATTTACATTCAAGCCAATTATATTCCCATCATCCCGCCACAAGTACTAATATTTATGACAAAAGTTGACCCTCTCCTCTCCATGACTTACAATCAGGTGAAGTCAGGATAGGCTACTGTAGAGGTAGACAGTACACTACAGGTGAGGTAATGTTTATGCATTAACAATACCAAGAAAGCTCTTGTTTAACAAAAATTGCTCCACAGATATGTGTACCTTTGCAAAGTAAAGAATTCATATATTGTACAATACATGAATAGTTAGCAGTAAATTGATTCGTAATGCTGCTTAATTAAGCAGACCAGCATGAAGATTAATGATACAGTGTGCTGTATGCTTAAAACTAAACCGTAAAATTTTACAGGCAAAATTGTCTTGGTATTGATGGGAAACACATGAATGATGTGGGATAAAAATTACTGGAGATGTGCAGTATATATGTTGAAAAAAGGAATGGGAATTGGAAGTGGGGAGACTGAGAGAATACATTTTGTACTCTATATACAGTAAAGATAACATAATCTAGAGACCTCCACAGCCATTGCTGTTGGAGAGTGACCAAGAGTTAGCGAGTACTGTATTGACTGATTGCTATCCAGGTGACAGGTGCTGGGCAGAACATGGGACGGGAGTTATCACTGCAGCTGGCACGCCTTGGGGCCAAGATGATCCTCCTTGACATTGATGAGGTTAGTATCAATACTTTCAAACATATTAGCTTATTTATACTTATGCATGGAATTTGCTGGTACTGTACTGTAATTTCATAAAGATATAATAAATTGTAACCACATATTTATTATGCAGTTACATATTACTGTACAGTACTTTGTACAATAACTTATGTGTAACATAAAATAATTTAATCATGTGAAATATTAAGAGAAGCATACATTTTATCATGCAGTTTCATGCAACATATTGAGTTATGCACAGTGATTCATCTTCTGGAATTTATTATACCATATTCTATTTCTGTATGTATGTGGGTAGATGGGTGGGTGCACTCCAAGAACCCAGAGATACATCTTCGTGCAGATTTTGTATAAGCAGAGGTAATAATAGATGATCTTCCCAGCAGATTAAAGAAAATACCAGTCCAATTAGGCCACCTATTTAAGAGTTACTGTATGAGAGCTATAGGTGGGACGTATGAGAGGGTTGTTGTTGTTGAAGTTCCTCAAGCTGTCCGAGAGGGTTTTAGGGGTTACTGTGGCTTGAAATATAGATTGCTTTGGCTCAAGTCTAGTGAGATACTAATTCTCACCATGTAGGAAAGAGCACCAGTTCTCTGTCATGTCATATTCACAGGGTTGACTTACGACTGGCTTACTGATATGATAATAGCATCTAATAACAATTGACCCCATAGGATTGAATAGGATGCCCTATTCACAAATTATTCTAATAGAGTAGGCTATACAGTATGTATATAAAACAGGCACACAAAAAGTTACATTCAATACACAATAACTTATACAGTCCTGTACTGTAATTTACCGTGTTAATGAGGTGATGGATACTGACTTATATGGAGTAGGATAATAAATATTATTTCCCTACATTATCTTTTGATGTGCAGAAACATAATGAAATGACAGCAAACGAGATCAGAGATAAAGGTGGCGAGGCTCATGCATACACCTGTGATGTGTCTGATCAAGAAGCTGTGGCTTACGTTGCATCTAAGGTAAGGCACCTCTTACCATTTTACCTTTCATTTGCCACTTTTTTATGTTATATGTAAGTAGAGAGCTCCACCCAGGAGCAACTATAGGTTATGAGACTCAAGGAATTGGCTGGATTTTTATATCTCTCAGACCTTGGTTACAGGACACATTTCTTTCTGTCTAATATAGTTGGGGTATCAGGCCAGCCCCAGTTACACAACACACACATCCATGGAAATACCACTTATATTAGCTGTATCTCTTCCCACGAATACTTTCTTCTCAATGCAGCACATTACATTATAATACACAAACCCCTTGTGGGGGCTCTCCTGTGGGCAGGGAGTGAATAACACCTTTGGGATGCATAGGCAGAATCCACATAAAGCCTTCCCAAATGAGATGAAGTTGTTACTCTTCTACCTTGGCCAACATTGGGGTGGAACAAAGTGTCAATCCATATGAATAAAATTTATGTAATACAAAAACCAAGATTTACTGATCATGGGATTTAATGACCCCTGGGTTACAATCTTCCTAGGTGGTGATTGCTGCAATGCTGGTATTGTATTTTACTAAGCTACACCTCACTGCAGGTGTAGCATCTGTTGACTTCATTGTGATGTGGTGGCTGTAGGCTTGCTGCCATCCCTGTTTAACACTCCTGCAAGTTTCCTATTCAACTAAGGAGCTCTGCTTTCACATATTTATTCTGTGCATTGTTCACTCCTGCATAAGGACTCCCACAGCCCCTTAATTAATTTATGCTAATAAGTCTCACTAATGATCTGCGATATATCTATTGCTCGTTATTCCACAGATAAGGAAGGATGTTGGTCACCCAAGTTATGTATTCAACAATGCTGGCACATATGAGTACAAATCATTCCTGGCTCACACTCCAGACGAGATTAAACGACTCATCAACGTCAACCTCTATGGCAACATCTGGGTAATAGTTCAACAACCACCAAATATTTACTGAGTACAGTATTATAATTTACTTAATTAAATGGGTCCAGGAGCTTCCTTTAGCCAAGTAAAATAATCTGAGCAACACTCAGCATGGCTTCATAATTATACAGTACTGAACCAAAAAGGGATAACAGAAAACACTTGTACTCTGCAGATGACAAGAGAGTTCCTGGGTCACATGGTGCAACATAATTCTGGCCACATAGTCTGCATATCTTCTGTGTTGGGCTTTATTGGACGAAACAATGTTGTACCCTACTGTGCTTCAAAGTTTGGAGTGAAAGGTTGGTAGATAGTACAATGCATG
The DNA here is from genome assembly GCA_033782935.1 of Petrolisthes cinctipes. Taxonomy (NCBI): domain Eukaryota; kingdom Metazoa; phylum Arthropoda; class Malacostraca; order Decapoda; family Porcellanidae; genus Petrolisthes; species Petrolisthes cinctipes. Next base: position 108,698 of record JAWQEG010003721.1, on the reverse strand, counting down.
AAAAATTGGGGATAAGATTGTTTGACTAATAAGGATATGAGTATTTGACTAATGAGCAATTCCTAACAAACACAACTTGTATGGTATATCTTTCATGAATGATGTACACATGTCCCTTTAGCAGCAAATCAATATAACAAGCAGTGATGGGTACTATTTTCAAAGAAAGGATTGTCCTAATTTTAATGCTTGATAACAATCATTCTGATGATTTTAATACTGTACCAAGTTATCGGAAGTCAGTGATAATCTGATAGATAACTTTAAAATAAAAATTTAATAAATAGAAAGATAATGCTGAGGTAGAGTATGCTAAACCCAAGAATAAATAAGCATTTTCTACAAGGTTTGCCACTTATTTGCCTATATTTTAACTGCTCAGTGCCAACAATTAACAATGTACATAAACATTGTACAGTTGGACACAGGAATTCGTGGTATAGCCCAGGTGGAAGATGCTCGTACCTATCTACCTGGATAGGTACCTACCTGACCAGTGACTTTTGTCCAGTGTATGTTTATCATCGTCATCCCACATCATAGTTTCTGCCTCTGGTATATCTTTTTGGTCGCTAAGGAATTTCATACTGGGAGGAACTGAGCATTTTCCACCTCTGCTGTACCATGAATTCCTGTGTCCAACTGTACCTGTGCATAGTGCTAACTGCTAACGGTGTATATATACATCACCAATAAATCTAAATTTCAATACAGCCAATATATAAGTAGTTATACTGTAGTTTGTAATTTGCTCCAAGGGAAGAGTAGACTTATGTAGTGGTGTGTGTTGATGCAGAATTGAGTTGTGAATAGTAGCAAGGTACAGGTACTATACAACCCCTTTATTTTAAATGGATTTTTTTTTTATAATGATGTGAAATACAGTGTACAGTTGTGCACATAAGTTTCATTACACATATGGATAACTCAAACAAACTGCTGACTAATGTTTTCACATTCCCATTTAATGTTATGATTTTGAATTGTAAGTAGCTGCTTGTACTAGATTAGAAAATACGGTCTAATCTATTTATTGGATAGTTTCTCAGCTGATGAACAGAGGGAAATTGTCAAACGGTAAAGCGAGTCACCCCAATGTGGATGAATTTTGTAGTCCGAAACTGTACATCACTCAGGTGTACCAAATGAAAGTTGAGTGTTATGTACTGTACTAATATTAGTCTTCAGATTATACTTTAATGGTCATAATCACTCAGTACCATGTTATTACATCATTTTGAATTGCTTAGACACGCCCGAAAACAATGACAAATCAGTTAGCACTGGTTGCAAGTCAGGGGGCCAAGCCTCCAAGCTAGCTTCACATAGGTTAAACTATATTTTTAAAATGTACTGTGTTGAAACCCTTGTATCCAATACCATGAACTATAGACTCAATGATATTGAACTAATCATTGTTGGACTAAAAATTTATAGGATTGGAAGTTCAGTGTTCTGTTAACAATAAGTGGAAGTTAACTTCCTAAAAAAGTTACTTTGATAATTTTTTTGTATCATCTTATTTCTTTAATGCCCAGCTTTGCTAATGAGGTATAATCTGGTTAATGTGTTTGTGTCAGGTATGACAGAGGCACTTGCTGAGGAGATGAGGATGGAGAGGAGGTCAGGTGTGCGAGTAACTGCTGTACATCCCTTCCTTATCTCCAACATTAGTGATGTCAGTCCAAACCTCAAGTAAGTGTAGCACTGATGTTTCACTAACAAATGACAATTTATATTGTGTCTGCCGTATTTGATGATGTACAGTATTATGAAACATTCTATGAACACTAAAAGTCTGTATTTCACAGGTTCAGAGAGGTAGTAATGCATATTTCATATATAGTATGGCTCTTTGTGTAAAATGTTGATGCACACAAGTCATGTGCACATAAATTTACAGTACAGTCAAGGTGAAAGATCATCTTTCATTCCCTTAATACAGTACTTAACATCCTGTTTGAATTACCATAGGCACAAAGTAGTATTGGAGGATAGGATAATAGTGGTAAGCAAGTGTTGTAGGATTGGTCTGTGGGTAAAAGAAGGAATCAAGCATTTTCTACTTGGTATGTGCTCTGAATTCTTATACACAACTGTATAATGGCGATTACAAATACAGGAAGTAGGTAGTGTGTCTTTCTATCCTGCAAGCAAAAATGAAACTGTTATTTTACTTTCAATTCTAATTTGTGTGGATAAAAACCTCCATACTGTTCACAATAAGAGCTGTATGATTCCCTACAAAATCTAAACCTCTTCACAATGGGAGGAATAACATCTGGAATATCCTCACCCATGCTGGATATGGAAGCTGGTTGGAAGGGGATATGTCGGGTGTATTGGATGCATGCAGAAAGTGCTTGGTTCAGTCACACTTAAATATGTAATAATGTAATATAAACAAGCATATAAGTGCCACATTACCCAGAATCAACAAACATTGGATGAGCTATTCACTTAAAAGTGATGAACATACAGTACTACTGTACTAGGAATGGTTACAAACCGGGATGGGTTGTGGTTTAGTGGGTCAGATTGCCTGGCTGGGGCGGCTCGCCAAGCAACTTATATTGGTAAGGGGCTCCGAGAGATAACTGGGAAGTTTTTCAACTCGTGCCATGCCACTTCAGGGAATGGGTTAGCAACCCTCCTTTAAATGAGCCAGTGAAGGTAGCCCAGCCTTGAGCTGCTACATCCCTCAATGGGACAATATGGGACATAAATGTTACTTTTATAAACAGTAGTATGGTATATTAATGTGGGTTAACTAAGTACTATGTTCAGTCACAATAAAATACACAAAATACTTTTCACTACTCTATATTCGCTAAAGGAATGGACCCCTTCACTAAGAAGGGTTATAGCTATGTAAGCAAGTGAGTGAGGAAGAACTGAATGCAAACAAGATGGGTTGTAATGGAAGCATACTTTAACACAATTCAACATTGCAATTATTAGTATCAGGCCAAATAGTACATTCAATTTGATACCTCACCACCACTAAAGCACGGTACCTCATGGGATGAATAATGTTTCCCAAATTTTGGAGTTACGGAAAATACCCACCAATTTTTTTTTCTTTTTCTTTTAAGAGTATTATAATATATAATTTCATGTTTGCAATAAATGTGGTGCTGGTGACAGGTTTCCATGGCTGTTTGAAGTGCTGCAGCCGAGTGATGCTGCTGCCAGGATTATTCAGGGTGTCAGAAGAAACCAAGAGGAGATATTTCTACCCGAGAAACTCAAGCCTCTAATGGTTTTCTCAAAGTGAGTTATATTCATCATCATCATCCGTAGTTAGTTCACTGTGGGACAAAGGCCTTGTGCAACTTTATCCACAAAGTTTTTGAGTCTCCTGCTAGTGTATGTTATTCCCAGCCTAGCCCAAGAATCTTTTTGTTGTGAAATGTGGACAGGAGTGGTTACTTTCATAACTTTTCATCTTAATATCAGTTTCCAATCATACCAGGGACATTAGTTGACTTACATCTGGCACAGTTAATGTTTTCCGACAATATGTGGCTTTCTAGTTGATTGGTGTGTTTGGATCTAACCAGAGTCCAGTAGCTAAAGTAACAATCTCAATAGGCCACACCTCATTTAGACTGTACTCATATGGCTGGCAGCGGTATCTGTAGCACCAACGATAATTAATAACTATATTTGAGTACACTAATTACTAATTTTTGCTTCATCATAAGTTTACAGTTTTCAGCAACTCATATTTCAGTTTCTCACGTGTCATTCATTACCCTGATAACGACATCAGAGTTCGGAAACTTTACATGTTAGTTGGATATTTAATTATGTTTGAAATTATGTTTAACGGTTCACGGCGGCGAGCTCTGCCAGGCCTATGTAAGGGCAGTCAACGACATGCGCTAATCAGTGCCTTACTGGCTGCTTGGGAGGGAAGGTCATGGCGTCCGCTACTCCACTTTCAGCTATACCCCAACCCAAGCTATACCCCAAATCCAGCTAGAAATATTGTCCTTAACGTATTCAAGTACTTCGATAAGAGAGCAATTGTACAAAATAAATGCAAAACTACAGGTATTAAAACATTCTTTTCTTGTTCAATGGATAAAATAATAGATGTTATCAGTCCCGTGGTGGGATGTCAAATGGCGGCATCGAGACTGGTACGAGAACATATTCCGTTATCCACGGTGCTTATGGGAAAGGGGGCGTGGCCTATTGAGATTGTTACTTTGTCCCGACTTTACCTATTTAATGCCACAGGCAAAACCCTTTATATGGAATTATTATATCATTTTCCAATCATATCTCATCCCCACAACCTTAGATTTTCATATACTTCTACCCTCTACACATTTCTCTATTTAAACCTCCTCTTCTTCTCCCATTTTCCTTACTGTGCAGGGGGGGATTTGCAAAGATGTGTTAATTGGCACCAACAACTTTACACCTTCTGAGTCAGAAAATGTTAAAAAATTACCAATATGGTGGCACTCTGATGGCATGTTGTTACTTCATTCTCAATCCCTTCTCTACTGGAAAATTAGAAAAGAATGGATTCCATGCATGCACTATTTTTTCAGTCTGTCACTCTGGCTAGATCCAAACACACCACTCCTTTCAGTATCTAAACTATCTCAGTAAATCCTGTCCTCTCAACTTTCCTCACTATACAATACTCTCCTCTACCATACATACATTATCTGCAAATCTCTCACTTTTCTGTTGCTATCACTCTCACTTTGCATTTCATGAGTATGGCATATGATTCATTTTCATGTCATACTCTAGTTTCTATCCTTTGTTACTAAAGTATGTTTCAAGCATAACATCTTAACTTGTGACAGTCAGGAGCTTCAAACTACTGGTATTTTTCCTTCACAGTGCATAACCCTATCCAAACACATACTAAATATATATTGCTTTTCATACTGTAAATGCCAAGAACTGAAATACTGGAGAAAAGTATAATTCAAGTGTCTAAAATTGTAATTAATTTTCTTTTAATTATTTTTTCTCATCTTAGGGCTTTGCCTCGGAAGTTGCGACGGCTGTTTGGAGACTACATGGAAACTTAAGGTTATTTGTTACTTGTGCTGTATTTGTGTAAGTAGATTATCACTCTATTTTATATGAAAGGACACTACAATTGAATTCCTTTTAAAGTTAGCACATTCATCGAGAGATACAGTACTATATAGCCCAATATTTTTTATACATTTCATGTTCTCGCACATGTTTACAAATACTGCACCGTAAAATATAAGAACAGTCAGCCAATAACATACATTTTAATACTCTGGAAATAATTTCAAAGACATATATTGGTACTGTTGATGTATAGCCAAGTCCTTTGAACATCAGAGAAAAAAATATGAGAGTAACAAAGCAAAATAGAGCTTATAAAAAGCAGTACTGTATTTTAACATTTCAGAGTTCACATTCTATGGGTACAATACTGACTTTATTGTCAGTTCTCATTCTGGTGCTAAGAAATTATTTCTATTTCACTTGCTTACATTTATCTCTTTTCTCCAAAGAACAGAGTACAGTATTGATTTTAAAAGTGTGCAAGATTAGTGCATGGACTACAAATGAGTGTTATATATTCATGATTTATGTATGATGTCTAGACTTAATCTTATGTAAACTTGGATTAAATTTTTACTATAAAAATCCTGTTGTATATACTAATACAAAAAAAATTCACATTCCAGTGTTCTGCATCTATTCATCATCATTACCTATCATGTAGTATACAGTACCTTGTTAATCATTATACATTCAGACAAAGGTCAAAAATTGAATAGATGCTCCTGCCATTCAATTATGTGTTGTTTTTTTTTATGTAGCAAAAATAAAGAAGATAATTTGAATATGATTTTTGTTAAATCTTCCAGGTATGATATAGTTATATGGAAAATGGTCATTCCTTAAGTGAACAATAAGTATATACTATACACACCAGGTTCTGTAATACTGTATATACAGTAATTATCATTCCATCACTGGTTACTACATTCAAGGTAAGTGTGAATTAGATTTATCAGTGGACCACATATGAACATAATATGTTTAACTTGCTTCAATCTACAATACTAGTGATGGTCATAATAATAACACTACTATATAAACTTTTTATGATGCTTGTTTATTACTCATCTTATCAAAATGGCCTCATCTAAGTATCAATAGGGATTTCTGGCTGTTACTTACCTTTATAGGTAACTCTAATCCTGCAGTCAATAAAGTAAATGAAGCGATTGATGATAGTATGGAGGGAGAGGTAAACTGCCTTGAGAATCCTTAATTAGAAAATCAAGTACTACCACTCTGATATCAACATTGTTTCAGATCTATCTATATATAGTGTTACACAAGAGCTACAAGTAGGGCCGGGCCGCTCCTTCTGTAAGACCAGTCCTGAAGGGATTAAAAAGAAAAGGAAAGACTGCTACATGCTATGGGAATAGCACCCCTGTGTGCTGGCGGTTCACATAGCAGAAAAAAAAAAGACCAGTGGATGATAATATAATCCATGTGGGCTGATCTCATCAATTCCACTAAGAAACAAAGGTGAGCACTGTAACCCAGAGAGCAGTCTTTCTCACAACTACACATCACCAATGAAATTGCCCCTCAAGCAACTATGCACACCTCCACTAGGAAGTGACCAGATCCAACAACAATCTTTGTTCTAGCCCTGTGAGGATGACCAGAATTCACAGTGAAAAAACTCAACCCCACTGGGCACAGTGCTTTAATTATGTTTACTACAAGGCTCATTAACCAGTCATGATACACTTTTCCTCCTTCACCACTGCAGTTATCAGGTCACTGACGTCCCTTGCTGCAATCAACATTTTAGCAACTATCATATAATTACCTGGGACTATCCAATTTTCATTTTATCCATTCCATTTTTTTATATCATACCCAGTCAATGAATAAGGTCCCTCCACTGGCAGGGCAGCACTGAGGTCATCCCAGTCCCAATCAAACTCTACATTTAAAAGGCAATTATAATGTTCACACCATGCATCTTTGAAATCTTCTCTATTATGGTTGTAGACACTTCCTGTCAGCTAGTTGATAATAGACTACTGTACACATTAACATGACTAATAGTTTTGTGAGAATCAGGCGATTCATATTCTCAGATATATAATGTCAGGTGAGGATCACAAGAGAGCTGGTGCTAACTTCCTCCTACCATACATACATAGTGTATGGCAAAGTGAAATTAAAAGATACAGTACAGTACATAAAGGTATATATAAATTTCTATACATCACACATTTCATCTCACAAAATATTAGCATCAGATTATTATTAGTTTCAGCACAGTTTGTGATAAATTTGTTCACATTCTCTCTTTACTAAGATATAATAAATCATCCTATAGTCATCCATTACAATCTTCAATGTGATCCCTTCCTGGTGCTATCCTTAATATAAAATACTATAATCCTGCATTACAATGATTGGTCATGTTCCAAGCATTTTACAGTATTATAAAATACTTGGCTAGTTAAAGAAGAAAGAGAAGCTATTACAGCATATAAATTACTGCATATGAAAGTTATGAATCTCCTTATAGGAACTTGAATGTAAGGCATTGCTAAGAGAGCACCATTGATACAGTACTTGTGGCTTCCATAAAGTAAACTTTGCCACAAATCATGTAAGTGATAACCCAAAAAAACAGTAAGTCCTCATTATTCCAACCACTTGGTGCTCTTGTACACTGTATTATAACTGTATTATTAACATTTAAACTGGTGGTTCATAATTTCTTCAGTTTCTTTGCAGCTAACCTTCTACAGCAACTATATATTTCACAATTAAATTCTTTAATTTACAAGCATCCATTCAATAGGTTTACTGCATATAATCATTAACACTGTAACAATAGTTGTGCTGCGTTAAACTGAATATCAAATCAAAGTGGCAACACTAAGGTCTTACTTTGATAACTGTTGTATGAAACTACAGTAAATCCCCAATTATCCAAACTTTTTGACCCAAATAGGTGTTTGTATATTGCAAGGAACAAGATAATGCATAAGTAGGATAATTTAACAACAGAATGACAATATTTGGACCTGCTGTTGTTCGAGTAGCGCGATACTATCGAAAATATAATCAAACTCACAGCAGTACAGTTCCTACTGCTAGTATGCACCTATGTGGGTGGCAGAAGCACTTGCATACTACAAATTTGTGTAGTATAAATACCGGGTACATAAACTAATGGGGAATATTACCTATGACACCTCTCCCTGACCTTGACTTTATGACCAGTTCGATACATAATAGAGACAAATGTACATTACTGGCTATAATTTAAGTCATATAGTCATACATAATGATATAAAATTAGAAATAATGTGGATAAATCACATGTGAGTGAGGTACAATTGGGAAAGTAGCTATCTTTACACAAACTCTCCTCACCACCTTTCTCCTCCATCCTCTTGCTCAATACTGCTTCTGCTTCTCCCAAGACGAGGTACAGTTGGGAAAGTAGTAAAAATACACACTCTCTTCCTCACTATCACAACCATCTTCCTCCCTCCTCCCTCATCTTGCTCTCCACTGTATTTCATTGTAAGTTATTGGTGTTAATTTAAGTCGTATAATCATCAATGGTGATACAGTATATGATATAAAATAAAGAAGAAATAAGGTGGATAAATCACTTGTGAGTAATGAATGAGGTGTGTCACAAAGACAAAGGGAGGGTACTCCTGAATGAGGTGTGTCACCAAGACAAAGGGAGGGTACTCCTTTCTCCCCACCACCAACAACAATACTCTCCTCCCTTCTTTCACTCTCTTCTGACTTTCACATGGTGAGGAGAGGTGCTTGTCAGGATTAAGTAGTGGATTTGGGCCACTTGAGGTCTCCAGCTTGCGTTTTATGGGTACAATTCGCATTCTAGGTTTTTGGGGTTATTAAACCAGGATGTCGAGTAGAAAGTTAATCGCTTATTAAAAATATTCATAACCTACCAGATATAAGAACTGTACAATATACAAATCTAGTTCAGGGGGTAAGACAAACGGGGACATACTTTGTTCAGACAGCTTCCCTGCACTATATGAACACAAGCCTGGAACTACAGGATACCGTTCGATTATGTACCTTCTTCAAGACTAAAAGAGCAGAGGTCAACTCCAAATGTTACTGAACCACTACTGCATTATATGAACCCAAGCCAATATTATTCTGGTTCTTACACTGCAGTGCTTAGGAAACCACAGGTTAGAATAGTTGAGGGTTTACTGTATTATAGATATCACATGCTATACTGTATGAAATTCATAGTATCTGGTCAAATTTTAACAAGTAAATAATAATTGTATAAAAAGCACATCAATACAGTGAACTAGTTTAGTAGAAGCATCACTCAGCTGTGGCACACTGATAGAAGAATGCTGGGAACCAGTATGAGGGTGGGGAAGACTGGTCGTCACGCCAGGTTACACCCACCTGCAACAGATGTTGTATGGCTCGGTTTGTTCTCTCCTCCGTCCATCCGAGGTTGGTTGCTGTCCCAGCCACCGTCAAGGATCCCTTACTCTCAGCCTGGAAAATATTACATTTGTACAAAACAATACTTGATATCTATCATATCTGGAATACAGTACTGTACTGCATACTGTAATATGACTTGTCTCATGCATGTGGGTTGATGATCTGGGCCTCAGTTTCAGGCATGAAAACATACGCCTGGTGATGATTTCAGCACAGCCAAGACATTTCAAGGGTTGTGAAATGTCAAGGATGGCTGAATTGCTGGCAATAGTTTGGCACGGGAACTTCCAGGAAGAAGAGCTGGAAGATTGGCTGGATGAGGAGCTTCACATCATCAGGCTGGAGCTAATGCAGAAGCAGCTGGTGAAGAAAATTGAGCAAGTTCTTCATACCTGTTAACTCTTCTGTTGAGAGAAAAAAAAAAAAAACACTGAGCCAGAGACTTCCAGTGTGTCTGTGGCTTCGACATCCTCAGTCAGCTTCCTCAGTACATACAGTACTTGAGGCACCAGCACCAATGGTTCAAACCCATTTGTTACACTGCAGCCACCAGAACACATTCTTGCCAAAAATGATGAAGTCTACTGTGTACAGCCGTACAGTCCAGTGAAAATTATTTTGCCTAAGTCTACAGTACTAAATGTCCCAGTGATAAAGTGAAGTGAAAGTATGAGTGTGGTGTGTTTTGATATGTAGAGTCCAATACAGTACTTTGTGGTGTGCTCAGGTGTACAGTGTGATGGTCCCACTTGACCTACCTCTGCTTTATACTGTGACTATGATATTGTTTCCAATTATGATAATTAGAAAACTGCATTCCTGTCCTGCAAATGTACTGTACTGTATTCTTATTAATATATTTACTGTTATTACCAAGCTAGGCTACATGGCATCGAGTTTGAACATGTTTGACCATATGATTTGCCTTTCATAACAACTGGAGTTAATAAATTATCCTTTAATAAGAACTCTAGTTATAACAAAGTTTGGGCTTTATTGATTGACCTCCTTAATGGTTTGTGATATCATGTGTTTACTGTAACATAATTTGCAAAATTTATGAGTACTGTATAATGAATCATATACTACAGCAATTTGATCTAACGACACACATTGATCCATTTAACAGAAACTGCTTTCTGCTGCCTAATAGGAAATTTCTGCTTCCTGTTAAAGACTACTGACACAAAACCACAGAATGAGGGACCTGACAGGCTGATATGTTGTTTGGGAGCCACTGCATATTCACTCTCCTAACTACAGTACTGGGACAGTACAGGACTTTCCATTTCTATTTCGAACTTTTCTTGCAAATAATTTCTCTAATTTAAATATTTTCAATGAGTTACTCCCAAAGCCAAGTTCTTTTTGTTACATGTGTACTGTGTTTTACCTTTTCCTTTAGGTATTTCCATACCTATGATTCCATGCAAAACATGCATGCACACACACACAAAAAAAGTAGCTCCATAAATTCTACTCTAGGTTTAAGGTTCAGTCAAATACAGCTATACCAACATGGAAGCAATAGTATCAAAATCAAAACCCAATGAAATTACTATGGTATAATGTATACAGTACAGAATAACACTCACTGGCACTTCACTTCGGATTCAAACTTTCGAGTGACATCTATTGACTGGCATACCTAAACACCATACATTTTTAATCTAGTATATCCTGATACAAAGCAATAGGAGATTAACTCAATTAAATTACTTACAATCTGATGCACCACCTGTGCTTCCTGAACTTGAATATTGCATAGAGACATTTCAGTGCCTGAATCTTGAATATCTCACTATGTTTCTTCTGCTTCCATATACACAATCATACTACAGCTTTAAAAACTCGTGCTCCCTCCCTACCTATTACTTCTCCTTTTATGATGCCATCTTTCCTCAATAATCAATACACTATCTATAATTCATTTTATTCAACTTTGCGAACCTGGGCCACATACACAACTTTAATGCTCATTTATTGATACTTGACAGGCCACAGACATAATGTGTAGGTAGTAGTAGTAGTAGTAGTAGTAGGCACTTTCATAAAAAATAAACTGATATTTGAACTGTAGTTGATTATAATTTGTTGCCATCCTCTCTGTAATTCCTACTTTATCTTTATTATTATTCTATCTATACTGTATAATTATGAAAAACAACAATCCTAGCACATATAAAATTATTAACTCAATCACTCTGATTAATGTTCTTGAAATTCACTGAAGGGAAATTCCTGGACTCGAGAATTTAAAAGAATAACATCAAGGTAGCTTTATACCAGTTAATGAATTTGCCCTACTATATTAGTTTATGTGGTTCATCTATCCTTATATTTGTCTATCCATCACCTGCTCCCACATTCTTCAAGAGATGGTCACAAACAAATACAGTTACACTTTTTTCATAACCCACACCACACACATTAAAATTTCACTATTCTACACTTTCTCCTTTGTCTCCCTCTTTTCCTATAAAATCAGGAAGTATTTTTGACCTTCCTGCTTTTTTGTACAACTAATACATGCTACCTTATATCTCTCCTTAGCTTCCCATTATCCCTTCCACCATTGGCTACTTCTAACACTGCTACTACTACTGCTGCTACAACTTCACAAACGGTGTCTCGTAAGGGTATGTACTGTCACCCACTATATTTATCTTATAATATGCACAACTTATCCACATCCTACATACCCTAGATACACATAGCTTCTTATGTAGATGATATGACACTTGCGTGTATACACTAAAGCACAGAGTTATGGCTGGAGTCCTTGAGACTTGTTCGTGCATGTCTAGCCACTGGGGTGGTTGGCCTGGGAGTATCTGACTTCCCACAAGAGGAGAGTCCACCTGGCCAGGTTGTAATGTGGGCACTACTCAGCCCCTGTGACCAATTAGTAGAGGCTGGAAAAGTTCATCGTGGATGCATGTCCAGGATGCAACATAACACCCCACACCATCAATCATATTGTAAAAGACTACACTACATGCAGCTACACACGATCCAAGCCATGACCTTCAACAGGGACTCCGGGCTGATAGTCACCAAGCAGTCTAAGGAACATTAACAACAACCAAACCTGCTACTACTACTGTATCTACTACCACTATTATTTTAGTAATGAGGACCTCACCAGTTGCAACAGGGTGGTGTGGTCCATGGAAAGCTCGCCAGGGATGGAATAGATGAACTGTGATGAACCGGTTGCAATCACCTCCATACCAGACCCCAATACTCGCAACTTCTTCACTGCCCGAACTATGTCGTCACTGTCAGGGGGAAACACGTATGTGTACAATGCCCTAGTTTTTAATCTGGCAACAATGCACTGTATCCCTCCCACCTGATGTCATGCCATGAATACCGTAGACCCTGACACTATCACACTCATCAAGGGATGTATATGTCATGGGGAGTATATGCAGAACACCAAAGAAAACTTAAAAGAAGAGTGCACGAAACACATCTGTATAATAGTAAGAGAAATCCTTATCAAAACCATTTAATGACTCCTGTGTAACCTGGTAATTTGGTTGTCATGGCGACGGCGGGCATTGAGGCGACGCTGTACCTCGTCCAGTGACAAGACTCCTCCGTTACGGTGACTGGTGGCCACACACAGCTCCACCACCTGTACACCAACCTCGTAGTAGAAGTCACCAACACCTAGCATCTCACACCAGAAACCTGAAACCATCAAACCATAGTCATCATCATTGCAAGGAAATTTAGACACCATAGAATGACTTAATATAAGAAAATATATCGGTAACATCAATGATTATAAACAAGAATATGCCTTAATAATTAGGCTTTGGAACAGTAAACATCACAGGTATCCAACGAATACGGGAGACACTTGTATATCACCCCTACAGAGAGATGTGTTTATAAGAATAACAACCTGACTACTCACACAATAACAAACTGACAATAACACACACACACACACCAAAGAAAAAAAGAAAAAAAAGACACATATAAAACAATTACAGATAATCAAACAGTAACTCCGAGTAAATTAAATGTATTTCCTTTCGAACAGAAACACAAGACATATGTTGGTCACTCACACACACACACACACACACAAGTGCACGTGTACCGGAAACGAGACATTCCTTTCTGGTCTGGAAGAAACATAATATTACACACGGACACTCCAGAACCACAGCCATGGTGAAACTTGGAGACGGAACAGTCAACACCAAAAGATATTTACGTCGACAATCCCCGACAGCAGTGACGCGAGACATTCTAAATAAGAGGGGCATATCAGCCAACCAGGCAAAATAGTTCTTATACTACTACTACTCTCATAGGCTACTCCTGCTTAAAAAAATAATGTGATTTTTTTCTTTCAAGACCCGTGATGCTTCTATATAATGTCCATTCCATTTAATTAAGTTTCCGAGTGCAGTACACTAACCGGTTTAAACTGGATATATGAACTAAACACTAAACAGAGACCAGACCCCAGGGGGCGACTGTAATGGATGGTGTTACACATAGACCTAAAGGCAATTATTTATTATTATACTTTGGCAAAACCTTTATTCTGTCTGCCCACATTATATCAATCAGGATATGCACTGGTAAAACACTTACCAAGAAAAGCATAAGATTCACAGTTGTTTTGATTTTTACCCTCGAGAGAGAGCGAGACCACACAACACCACAAACTACAAGCTAAGTCGTCAGTTCTGAGAAGCGCAACTAAGAGCTCAGTAACCTAGAGTTCTTAGAATCTGAGGCTGTATATAATCAACGTAAAACTCCAGAATCCGTGTCGAGAATAGGTGCCATCAGTTTCATAACACTTGGAAATCAATATGTAGTATTTCCGATAAAACTGTGGAAAGTGAGACAGAAATTCAAGACGAGAGACTGAAAATGCATGACGAGAAGGGTAAGGCAACGGGACATCACACTGTGTTTAAACAACTTCTTGTCTTACAAAACTTATACATTAATTGAAACAAACCTTTTACTGCACTTCATCCTCAAGGAACAATAGCATGTCCAAGATAAAGACTCTCCATTACATGCTTCATTTACAGCTTCATGCTAGACTTCAAGCGCCACCACAATTAAGGTGGTAATTCTTTTTTGATACATTGGAGTGCCTTGATTCCTCCAAAGTATGCTAGGAAACAGGACCAGAAGAGCAAAAGTAATGGTGTTCTGTTGCTTGGAATAGTTTGGAGGATTCAGTTGCTGGAGTCCAGATTTACCAACACAAAATTTCCCCCTTAAGGTTTCGAAATCGTACGGTGTTTGTGTTGGGTTAAACAGAATTAGCCAACAAAGGTGAATAATTTTCCAACATTGGAAGTACTATTACAGACAGGCCTACGGTTGTACAATAAGTAGAATATGTCACACTTACAGTATCTTAAGGTGGAAGTGCAGTGTTGGGAAATCTGGAGCAACCCATTCCTCCAAATATTCCAAGCAACAGAACACAATTATTTTTGTTCATTTGGTCCTGTTTCCTGGCATACTTTGGAGGAATCATGGCACTCCAATGTAACAAAAGTGAATTACTCCCTTAACCCTTGTTCTCTGAGAGGTAATAATAAAAATTGAAGAAAGTATTATTTGATACAGACTCTCAAACTCTTTTGTCTTCACATCATAGTCCTACTTCTTAAACATTAATTCCAGCCAGAAACTGAAATCTGATTCACTGGACGATGACAACATTATTAATCCGCGCCGTCGTGTGAATTAAACGATACAACCCGACCGTGTTAAATTCACAATGCACACAGGAATGCTTCAATTCGGGTGCTCTTAAAATTTATGACAAAATTTCCTGATTGTTACATAAAGTTATATGGAAGCTCATTTGTATTTCACTTTTCGTGTGTGTGTGTGTGTGTGTGTGTGTGTGTGGGTATACGGTTTAGTGTCCAAGGTGTGGTCAAGAGGTATATACTGACTAAGACTGTGATATAGATTTTATAACAAACTGGGTATCCTTCCTACAAACTGTTAACAGAAGAAATGCCACAAGTCAAGCCCAATAAACCTGTATCTCTTTCAAATGTAATGGACTACACAAATGATGCGACACTACAGCTGTTGATCTCCGTAATATTGGCTCCTAAAGATTCCCTCAAATGGGTCCAACGCAGACGTGACCAGATATCCAAATAAATCAGGTGAAACATACTGTACCGGTACGTCTTTGTCCACATTGTTTTTAGTAACCCCCTAATTCACACAAACTGATTCAATATACAGAATAAATATTATCTACTTCATTACGATTACAGACTAATTGGGTTGTAATGAGAGAAAAAACAAACAGCTGCATGCATGTATGGGGAGATTTGAACCCACCCAAAACTAAGCCTTGTCAGCACAGAACTATTAATATGATAAACTTTGAAAGGAAAGGTGGCTTTTTCTTATCCACTGTATGGTTGGAAAAGAGATGAAGAACCTGATGGAATGTGTTGTATGAACGTCCTCTCCCTCTCCCTCTCCCCACCTTCACTACCAAAATCACCAACACTGCAGTTACCAACACCACAACTACCATTACAACCACAATGATACCTATTACCTTTGATGGCAGTAAACATGGTGAAAGCTGGTGATGTATTCCTCGAACTACAAACAACATATGACTTTAAAATACCAAAACACTTTCGATGTACTGTAATGGACGCCATCATAATCTCAAATATGAAAGTTGTACAGAATTCGATTCGTAATATTCTGTCAATGTTTCACGTTATAATTTTGAGTAGAAAATCGTCTGCAACTGAGAGAAATATTCGCCAAATCTCAGTGATTATATAAGTGGAATTCAAGATTTAATTGACACGTTCATCTCTTGTCCTGTTTCTGTGCCAAAGGTGGGCGACGGATGCAATACTACTTTTCCATTACTCCACCCCATAAAAAAAAAAAAAAAAAAAAAAAAAAAAAAAAAACATTACTATGGAGGTTAATTGAGAACTGCACAAAGCTGCTGTATAAATATTATGTGTATACGTTTTCTAGTTAGTTTAGGCCTACTATGTGCAGTACTATAGCATTACTATAGCATAGAGAATATTCAGCGAATCTCGAATATCAATACAAAACGTTTGAATAGTCAATTTCGGATTATCGTTTAATATTCCTACGAAGAAAATATAAACTGAAAAACAGTGTGATGAGATAGGTTAGTTATTGTTTGTTTGTTCTATTCATATTTATTTTGATGTGATTTTCTTGTAAAACTATTTTTTCCCGCTGGTGGCCAACAACTCCTCCTTCACTGCCCTGTCCGCCCGAGCATTAAGTACATACGATACTTTTTGGTCTTTACAAATGCAACTACTGTACAGTCAATAGGAGTAGCGACACGGAAACTTTAATGCAAGTCAATTCTCAATTAGTCCATCACATGCGAGTAGAGTTTGCTTGGTTACTTAACCTTTTCACACTCCTATTATGACAAGGTTAACTTAATATCAGATCAATAACAATCCTTGTTTTATTCGTTTTTCCCCTGTCACAGAAATACTTGAGGCATTTAGACATACAATCCTTAGCTGTAAATACCTCCATTAAACTTTGCTCAGGGCAGTACTTAGCTCTGCCTCGGATTACTGATTTTACACAGAACAGACTAAGGATTTAAGTATACCAATATAAGGTGTGATTTATACACAGTCCTTAAAAATTACCTCTCAATGGTAGTGTTACCTGGAGTGTACAAGCAACATGAGTGAGGAGGGACGTGGGTGGGTGTCAGGGAAGGCAAGGCAGTGAGGTGGGAAGGGTGTATGTCCTTAATACCAAACAAGGTAAAATACGCTGCAGCTGCAACTGTAAACTGAAGTAACAGTAATTAAGACTGAACCAAACAATATTAGATGATGGGCAAGAAAACTATGTAAGAAGAATTAAAGACAAGGCAGCATAGATAAGTGAATGTGAAAAGAAATGCCATATGGAGAGACCAGACCAGTACAGAGTAAAGCGGTGTTTGCCAAGAAAGGCTTGCGTTTCCTCATATGGTGTTTCTATTTACATATGGCAACTGACGACCATACACGCCTATTTTGTTAAAGAAGGGGAGGAATATGGATGAGGAGAGTGAAAACAGTACATGCAGAGATGTGCTCACGTGTACCGAAACTTCTGACACATACAAAAAGAAGGATAAAAACGCCTAAATTATAAGAAGGTCTCCCTCATTTGGATAAAATCACGTTGCATTGTCCAGATCAAAGTGTACAAATTATTACTGTCACCTGCCCATAGGAAAGGGTTAATGGGTTACGAAAAGAGCTGTGTGTGTGTGTGTGATGGTAGAGTCTGGTCAATGATGAAGGCTTGTCACATTGTCGTAACAACAGTCATCTGTCTAAAGTCTAAACGTTGTAATACAGTTAACACCAGCGTGGCCCTGCGAACAAATATACAGATGGACGAAACTTGTAAATAAAACAGTATAGTCTGCCTTTCTCTTCTGTTGATGTCTCGTCTTTCCCAGAAATACAATCAGGGCAGGGTTTTATGGAGAGAAAAGAACCTTCAGACTTGTGACTTATTGTACGTTAGAGACCTTGTCACACAACCCAAGCTGATGAGGTGTGAGAAGATGCAAGTCACTCCCTCCAGTCTTGTATAACACTGGACACTGGAAACTGAAATGTCCTTCGATACAAGGTACTTACAGTCTACTACTCATAAGATACTATACGGTATACGTGCACATCACGCTTAGTTAAGTGTTACGAAAGGAAGACTGGTGTGTGGTTGAGGAAGATTGAAAGTATAAGCATGATTTTAAGATTGCTTGTATATTCTCTTCTTCGTGTGTGTGTGTGTGTGTGTGTGTGTGTAGCAGAGAATAAAGTTTCTTTGTTCAGACTTGGTAGATAAGTATTGAGCACAGCTCCTTCATAGCAGAAAAAAAAAAATGATGCAATTTACATGTCAACTCACCTAAAAAGATTTAACATAGACTTCAAGATAACAGCTAAGTTATTGATATAATTTACATTGGTATTCTGCATAAAATTAACTTGAAGGGCGTTGGTTTGATTTTAAAATAGTTTGGAATATAAATATCAAGCAACCTAAGAGTGCGGCAAATTGAGCCTGATGCATGCGTGGGGTGAGGTAAACTGGATACAAGATTCTAAATGATCGTTCGTGTGGGTGAAGACTCATGTGGTGTGGTAGTAGTTGAGCTGGGACAGATGAGACACGGTGAATATATATGTAGCGAGATGTGTGAATGGGACAGAAGAGATATGAAAGTCAGGTAGGTAGGCTATGGCAGGCAAGGAGTTGGTGAGGACTTCTAAGAAACAAAAAAAAATCTGTGAGTGCGTTTGGAAGAGTAATATGATGAGTCAGGAAAGGTATGGGTAAGGAAGAGTGAGATGATGAGTCAGGAAAGGTATGCCCCATAGGTAAGTAGTGAATGGAGTATAGGATGATGGGAAGGGCGTGGTGAGGCAAGAGAGAGAGAGAGAGAGAAGGCAGGCACGGCTGACAAATAGGCAAATAGACGGTGGTGTGGCGTTCCTGGAAGTCCGGAACTGTACAGGTGAAAGTGGCAGCGGTGATGGTGGTGGTGGTGGCGGCGGTGTCCTTAAACCCTCTAGCTGAGCCACAGGGAGGAAAAGTTAAGGGGAAGTCGCACAACATTCTCTATAGCCTAATTAATTCAACCTTGATGAATGTCTGCTTTAATTCATAACTATAACACACACACACACACACTCTCTCTCTCTCTCTCTCTCTCTCTCTCTCTCTCTCTCTCTCTCTCTCTCTCTCTTAAACAAATACCTTGATGGGTCATTTACCTGTGGTACTGTACATACATAAGTTCAGATTCTTCACAACGGGACCCTGAAGCAACGACACCACCGCCAACAACAACAATAACAACATCAACAATAACAACAACAACAAATACGGACTGGAAATGAACCTAACAACAAACTAACAACAACACCCACACAAAACAAGACAAACATCGTCACACGGATAAAACAAAACACCAAAGTACAAAAACATTATCATTAAACTTACAAACACACAAAACCAGCAGCAAAACAACAACAACAATAAACCAAGAACAAGAACAACAAAAAGAAATAGGCCTACTCCTCGATTCGGATCTGTTTCTTTCCCCAAATTTAATCACTTGTTGCCAGTCACGATTATTGGTAATTATTGGTAAAAATGTCTTTAATTATATCCACACATATTTTTCTGCGTATTCCTTCAAACAAATAAACAAACAAACATTGAAGTTATTAGGTAAATAGGTTTATATCCATCCACCTACACGGGGATCAATAATAGTACCAGTATTAAAGGAAGGGAAGATTATGCGGTTTCCACATCAATATCAACACTTATATAAAGACTGAATTTGATAATGATAAAATCTTAATGAGGTCCGGTCCTGGTTTTCGCTGTGGTGTGGTTATACGACAGTAACAAAACAGAAGACTGAATAAATCCTCTTATCGAGTATCTGGTGCAGAAAGTGTTTTAATATATATAACTCTATATCCTACTGTGAATTGAGGTACCGATTTTATTCTATTTAAATTAAGATGCCTGTGTTATACTCGAAGATTTGAGAGGTAACTGATTCCTTCAAACTGTGGTACAATATACAGTAAAGCCTTCACTATATCTGACGAGTTAAAACCTGGTATTGTTTGATGGAATCAGTATTTTCCAATTTGCCAACTTCATTTTAAGTCCCTATTTACTTGTTTACAGTTAAAATGAGGCCTCTTTTATCCCAGGCATAATTTATTTCATCAAAACATACCCAAACGTGACTATACTAAAGACATTTGCTACACTCTTCGGGGATTCTCAGTTTTGTCACTAAAATTGGTTACTCCAGGTCTCTTATCCCTTAAAAACTATTCCCATTCATGTCATTACCTCGCCGCTATCATTGTTTATTCTAAGTACCATCATACAACTCCAATCAGCTGAGGGAGAAATCTTCAACGTCTGAATATAAAGAGAATTAGAAAGGGGGTAAAGGATTGGCATGGTGTAACTTCATCCCCCTCCACTCAACATTCCTGACGTGTCTCGCAGCTTACATACTCCTCTTGCCCTCCATCCTTCCCTCACAGAATCCGACTCTCTCTCCATTGCTAGTCACTTCAAACCAGTAATGATTTTTTCAACCTCATAATATTAAGGACCCTGTGATCGTGTATGTGAATTGGAGGCTACTGATTCATCCTGA
Source organism: Petrolisthes cinctipes (assembly GCA_033782935.1). Lineage (NCBI taxonomy): Eukaryota > Metazoa > Arthropoda > Malacostraca > Decapoda > Porcellanidae > Petrolisthes > Petrolisthes cinctipes. Next base: position 87,916 of record JAWQEG010003721.1, on the reverse strand, counting down.
CTATGTCACGAAACAAGCTCTTTCTATATAGATGGTGTTTCGTAGCAATATTTGAAGGACTCATATACCTCCAATATTCTGACTACATCACAGGGTCCCTTAACTGAGAAATATTGTACAAGACATTGGATTTCCCTGCAATTTCATAATGTTCTAACTAATGTAAGAATGAAATGTGGTGAACTCGTCTGATGTTTGCCGCAATAAGAGTCATCAATGCGAAGGGTTAAGAGGGTAATTCACTTTTGATACATTGGAGTGCCTTGATTCCTCCAAAGTATGCCAGGAAACAGGACCAAATGAACAAAAATAATGGTGTTCTGTTGCTTGGAATAGTTTGGAGGAATCATTTGCTCTACCATTTAATCTACCAACACTGAACTTACCCCTTAAAAAACATAACATTATACAACGACTGTATTACTTTAACGAAAGAGTGTCTTCCTTTAACTGCTGGTGATCTCAGAAAAATAAGAACAGTTTAGTACAAGCAACTTTACCTGGTCAAAATTCGTTCACTGCAACAAAATACAGTGACTGAATTAAGAGAAGTGTGTGAAGAGATTGCATTAGGGCTAAGCTAGGCTAATTGGAAATAAAAACAGTAATGAATGTTAAAAACAGACATAAAATATAATCAAATATAAGGAAAGGTACTCAACAATAATAATAACAACATTAATATAATAATAATAATAATAATAATAATAATAATAATAATAATAATAATAATAATAAAAATAATAATAATAAAAAATACTGAAAAAAACATATAATAATACTAATAATAACAAAAAACAACAACAATTGTAACATAAATGACCAATGTGGAAATAAGGTGAAGCGACGACAACAACAACAACAACCCTGCCTCGTCATTGTCTGTCCATCTGAACCCCCTGAGGGAAAACAAGATACCAGCGGCATACCAGACCAGAGAAGGAGAAGGGGAAGGGAAGGGAAGGAGAGGATGGTCATGACAGTCACCAGCCATACACAGGGAACAGGGGATGGATGGATGGAAGGCACAGTGAAAAGTGGGAGGAGAGTTACACCATCACATCCCTGCCTGTCTTCCTTTCACTCGCTATACATTGCACTTTAATCTTTTCGTTCTTTTTCTCTCCCTAGGTTTACAGTTTCATTTGTCTGGTTAATTAATTGATTGAGAGAGAGAGATAGGAAAAGGGATAAAGAGAAAAAGAAAACGGGATAGTAAAAGAGAGAGAGAGAGAGAGAGAGAGAGAGTTGTTGCTGTTGTTTGGTTTACCAGCAGCACCCCTATAAGTAGAAGGGAGAGAGAGAGAGAGAGAGAGAGAGAGAGAGAGAGAGAGAGAGAGAGAGAGAGAGAGGTGGGGGTGTTGGGAGTACACACGTTGGCAGCAGACCACGGTAGTGAGTGAGGTAAGAAATATAATGAGAGTTCTGGCCAAGGTGACATTCGGGGAACTTACTCTCGTCTTTAAATACAGGTGGTGGTGTTAGTAAACAGTTCCCTGTAGGTGAAGGGTCGTTCACTTACCCTCCATCACTCCTTGCTTTATTACAAGAGATATTCGTATCTGTATGTACAGTCACAAGCACTAATAAGTATACAGTTTTGGTTGAAGCTTTGAACAGTCCAATAATTCACCAACGAACTAATTCCAATGGAGATCTTACTGAGCATTTATTTACTGTCTCTAGGTATTCGAAGCACACCTGAATACTTATTAGTGCTCGTGACTGTACCTCTAAACATATCTTCATTATTATTATTATTATTATTATTATTATTATTATTATTAATAATATTATTATTATTCACAATGCTCCCTTTGGATTCTCCATACGTTTCGCTTTTTTCTATCTATATCACAGCAATGCTAATACTATCACTGGGTTATATTTCTACTTGCATGATAGTCCTGTGCTTCTCATTCTTGTAAAAAAAAAAAAAAAAAAAAAAAAACACGGAAAAATTTAAAAAGATACATATAATTATATCACTAGAGCTGACATTTATGAAAATAAAAAAACAAAAAGTATTACAAACAGGCAAAGGAAGATACAGACATATATACTGTATGCCATATAAATAGACATAAGATGAAGACAGACAAAGATATACAAAAACAACCTGAAGAGAGAGGGAGACACAGTATAAATAAATAAATAAATAAATATGTAAATAAATACATAGACACGAAGGAAATGAGAGAGAGAGAGAGAGAGAGAGAGAGAGAGAGAGAGAGAGAGAGAGAGAGAGAGAGAGAGAGAGAGAGAGAGAGAGAGAGAGAGAATGTGTGTGTGTGTTGTGAGTGAGTGAGTGAGTGAGTGTGTGTGTGTGTGTGTGTGTGTGTGTGTGTGTGTGTGTGTGTGTGTGTGTGTGTGTGTGTGTGTGTGTGTGTGTGTGTGTGTGTGTGTGTGTGTGTGTGTGAGTGTGTGAGTGTGTGTGTGTGTGTGTGATGGGGCAGGGGTGATACGGGCAGGGGGATCAGGTTAACTGGGGATACGCGTGAGGTGTTCCTGGTATTTCCTTCCTCTTACTCACTCACTCACTCACTCACTTATTCGCTCACACACTAACTCACCAACTCTCACTCACTCATTAATTCGCTCACACACTAACTCGCCAACTCTCACTCACTCATTTACACACTAATTCGCTCACCTACTGTAGCTCACACACTTACCTCACCTACTCTCACTAACTCACTTATTCACTCACCTACTGTCGCTCACACACTATATAACTCACCAACTCTCACTCATTTACTCATTCACTAATTCGCTCACACATTAACTCACCAACACTCACTCACTCACGTATTCGCTCACACAATAACGCACCAACACTCACTCATTTACTTACTCACCTACTCTCATCCTTACTCACAGTCATCTACTCACTCGCTTACGTATATACTCATCCACTCGCTCGCTCACTCACTTCCTCCTTTATCATTATCTTCTTCGTCCTCTCCCTTTCCTCATTATAATCAGTATTTTATCTTTCTTTATAATTCCCTCTATAGTTTTCCTAATACTGCTCTTCCTCCTTCTCTTCCTCCTATTATTTATCTAATTTTTCTGTATTTCTGTGAACCAATTCTCCTCTTAATTTTCCTTTCCTTACCAATATTCTTTATACTCTTCTGCGTCCTTATATTTTTATCATTTCATCACTACCTACTCTTTCTCCTCCTTCTTCTTCCTTTAATCTAATGACTGTCACTTTCCTTAAGGTGAGATTCTCCTGATGGTAAAGTGGAGTGTTACTGATTCCTCCAAAATATACTAAAAAACAGATGCCCTCAATGGTATAAATAGGGGATCTGTTTTGTGGCACAGTTTGGAGGAATCATAGACCTTCCAATTTACCAACAAGACAGTCTTCAGCCATACTTCTCTACTTTCCACCTGACTTCTTTAACTCGCTCTTCATTTTTACTCCACAGTCTGATTTCCCAACTTCCTCTTCACCCCATCACTTCTCTCCAGTCTGACTCACCCACTCATATCTCCAGCTTCAACCAGACCTCCCCCCTCCCCCCCCCCATTTCCTCTATAACTCCCTGACCTTCACCTTCACGTAAGCCAAACACAGGACAGTAAATATACACATAACATTCTTTATACAAACTTCAGGGTAAGGCATAAATTGTTGTTAAACCAAGAAAGAGTCAACACTGCTGTCCTTTCTCATACCTATTGTTACTATGTTAATTCTTTGTGATTTCTTAGTGTGTTTAAGGAAAGCAGATTCGTACAAAACCACTGCCTCACATTGGCACAATACATGTTGAGTTTATATAAAAATAGCTAAAATCAGTTTATCGGACAACTTGGTAACAATTAAATTGATATGCTTATTTATTGTTGCATGTGGACTCTTAAAATACCGGTTAAATAGAAGTTTTTATTGTAGATTATGAACACGAAAATAAACATATCACGGTATATCTTCTGTGATAGTTCTCGGTAAATTTAAAAGGTAATCAGTAACTAGTGGGTCGTAGATTAAGGTACAGAATATTAACCTTCAACGTAGCTCTGTAATATAAGTAACACCTAAATTCAGAAAGGTGCCTCCATTTAAATAATTATCCTTTGGCAAGGGCTAGAAGATATTTTGCAAAACCTCACTGACTTAAGTAGTTTAGCAGGAATAACGAGAGTTGTAAAGATACGAGGCTAGAATATTGGTGAAAGTGGCCGACACTTTTCTTTAAGCAGGTATGGAGCACAAGAGGATTGAAGCACCTCGTCAGAAATGTGATACGAGACATACATAAGTGCATAGTGTAAGGGAAAGACGTCGAGGTCACAGACTGTCCACCTTCAAATACTCAGAAATTATATGGTTGTTTGCCATCTTATATAGTTCTTGTGTAATCAACAAATATAATTCAGTCTTAAGTAATTTCAGCTTTTATTATCCAGTGTGGATCCAAGGGTTATGTACACGCTCTTAAAAATTATTCGGCAGCACTCACTGTTACACACGGCATGAATGAATAATTAGTTTAAAATGCCTATTGTGGTGTGACATAATGTATTCTGCTGTAAAGGTGCCGAAACATATTTATAGCCTGTACCTATGAACAAAGCACCAAAGTGTTATCTCCATAGGGACAGTATCTATATAAAGGTCTATCGAAAAAAAAAATCACTCAAAGTTTCTGGAATTTATAAAGATTGGTGGAGTACAGACTGTCTTGACAACAATGGTGAAAGTAGGTGTGACTTTGACCCACGGGGAGGTTAGCTCAGTAATTATATACAGAATGGTTGGTATTTCCTTTCTGTATGACGGAAGGGAATGTATATTGTTCCTGCATGGTGACATTCTATGCATATTCCTTCACATTCCAGGGTGGCGAAGCACAGAAAGCTTTATTCTGGTTAACGCCTAACCATTTCATTCAACCAGTGAAATGGAAGTAACTCCCACCTAACTCATCCAAATGCAGTGGGTCATAAGCCAAAAAATACTTCCTTGTGTCAAAGTAAAGCTGAAATATGATAAGGAATTACAGAAGCTTTATTCTACATGTTAGTCCTGAAAGATATGAGTTGTTGGCTACCTCGGGTAAAATATATTTAGCTTTACCTCGAATCTTTGGCAAACTCTGAACATACAGTATATATTAAGGTATGATGAAAAAACCTACTCGTTTCGGCTGAAATTTATATCTTATATTGTTGAAAGGTTGATGATTCCTAGAAATTATTCCAAGAAATATACTGCCTCAGATTGGATGGTTTTTTTTTATTGGACAGTTTAGACTCTAGAGGAATGAGTCACGATGCTTTACTCCATCTATCAATAGTCACCAACATTGTTATGCTTTCATTGTCATCTTATGTATTGATGTAAATTAGCGACAATGAGGTGAATCTGAATATGGCAAGAAAACCCAACACAACACGGGCAATATAAAAGTATCTAAAATATATAAAGTTTTTGTCCTGCTTGGTTTCTAGGTATTAATATCATGAGGTTAATTCCCCAACTGTAATAAATTCTCTGCTGTACCAAGCCGAAACGCCTATTTAACCAAGTAATTTCCTTTCCTAACCGCATACCCGAGATCTATTATAACTCTTAGTATGGGAGTTCTTAAACCACTGAGCCACGACGTGTGTTTATAGTTGAAACATATCTTTTGACCTCAAGCCATAAGCCTTCCTGACATTCTATTCTTCCTAACATTCGTAGGCTCAACTATCTTTTTATGATCGTCGTTCATATCACATCCTGATATATTTTTTTTTTTTTTTTTTTTTGTGGGACCTTCGGACACCATAAATGACAGACAGCAAGTTTTTACTGTTAGTCAATGCTACCTGCCTTGGGTTATCTGGTGTTTAGTCAGTCCTACCTGCCTTGAGATATCATGTGTGTGGGCTCATAAATCTCTCTTAATGGTTATAATGATCATAATTGCCCTCCCCCTCCCTCCCTCAGCCTGGCTCCACGTCAACTGCTAATTGACAAGTGGAATATACTTTGCTTGTCGTGAATATAAAATACACACAACTTATAATCACTATTTAGTATTTACTACTGTGAAAAGTGAGTTGACAATAAAAATACTGTGAAAATTGAGTTCACAATAAATAGTGCTAGTACCGTGAAAAATAAATTAAATCAAGTAATATAGCCCTCAACATGCTTTGATCGAAATTGTCCTCCCGATACCCTAACACGGTTTAGACGCCAACCACTATATGACAATAGGCCAATGATATAGTCCAAAGTTAAACATGGAATGCCTGTCTTCAAGGAGTGAGAGACAGAAGGACTTTTGTAAATAAGAGAAAATATAAGTGAGGCTCTATACCAAATAAAACACTTGATCCCTTCTTCTTAGCAAAGCGGAAGAGTATTCATAATCAACACTGAACCATACTAGTGCTAAGTTCCAGACCAAAAATAACCCAAACTCAGCCCAAAGAGCACTGGGATCACAAGTCAATATAATACAAAATACACAAAGGAAGCACAATGTTCTCGAGTCAAACCACAGTACCCACAACAGTATAAGGATTAAGATGGAAATACAGTGTTGGTAAATCTGGAGCAAATGATTCCTCCAAACAATACCAAGCAACAGAACACCATTATTTTTGTTCATCTGGTCCTGTTTCCTGGCATACTTTGGAGGAATCAAGGCACTCCAATGTAACAAAAGTGAATTACCCCCTTAATTAAGATGGTGTTTACAAGTGACAATGAGGGGACAGTTTTAGCGAGGCCCACCACCTGGCATTTCCTGCCCCCCTCACGTCGCCTCTACACCACTTTTTTTTTCTCAGTCCCCCAGGCGCCGTCAGCCCCCACCCCCTCCCTCCTTCTCTACCTCTAATGATGTAAGGGTTTTAATGGTTTGGGAATTGCAGGTTACTCATTCCTTCAAACTGTATCAAGAAACATAACATTAGCTATAGTATATGTGATTTATATGGATACAATCACATTAAATTTTGTCGATATCACTGTTTCCCTAAATAAACTAATGATGTAAGGGTGCTAATGGTTTCGGAATTGTAGGTTATTCATTCCTTCAAACTGTATCAAGGAACATAACATTAGCCAAGTATAAGTGGATACAAGCACTTTAAATTTGGTCGATATCACTGTTTCCCAAAATAAATCAAGCGACACAGACTCACTCCCTGTATTGCATGGTGATGTCAGCAGTTGGTATATCAGTGTGAATCCCAATAACACAAACTCCTTTAAAAAATGTAGTGCAGAGACAAACAAGTGACGTCATTTTCCCCTCCCTGGTTCACATGCATGCACTGGTGACGTTAGTTAGAGTATGTATCAGAGGAGAGTCCACTGATATTAATCTATAAGACGTGTATGTAGGGAAGAAGACGAAAAATAACAAACAGAGGAAGACAAACAATAACAAACATGTTGATCTTTACGTATTTGTCGAGGGAAAGAAAATAGTGGGGAAATGTTGGTCATAACTAAAACAGATTAAGCGCTCGATACGAATCACACACACACACATACACAGACAGAAATGTGGCTCATAACTAAAACAGATTAAGCATACACACACACACACACACACACACGGAAATATTGCTCATAACTAAAGCACACACACACACACACACACACACACACACACAAGGAATTATTGCTCATAACTAAAGCACAAACACACACACACACACACACACATTCAACCAATATCATCACAACCACAACATTCGCTACCCTTGCCATGGTCCACTTAATAACACATGGGTCCAGATGTATCAGACGGAACAGACCACAATAATGCGAGCCACGTGCCGAGGATGAGAGGGTCGTTCGGTTTCGGGTAACGGAGGGGCGGGGCGGTGTGGGCTGACTAGCTGCTGGGGCCGGATATACATACCGTACGTAGGAGGCGCCAGGACAACAACAACAATACCCTTATTATGGAGGTAGACAACAGACTGGCCATAATCAGTGATCGATTATTCGGAAACAGACAAAAGAATAAGAAGAAAACAAAAATTTTCATCCAGTCAATAAATCAGGAAATTTATATAACAACACAGACCTATCTAAGTCTACATATGTAATAACAAATTATATAATGCACAACTGAATATTTTATTCTTTTACATTGAGTACGCTCATGAATGCGAGTGGCCTTGTATTCTTACTGTTAGTATTTATCATGTGTGTATGTGTGTGTGTAAACAAAGAGAAAATGAGAATATTCTTGTAAGTAGCAACAAGTAAACAAAAAGTACAAACTTATACAGTAAGACCGCAACGTACAGTACTGAGAATTTCATTAGCCGGGTTAACTGATTTAGAGAGAGGTGTTTTGAAAACAAAGTTAATTGTTTTTGTTGTTGATCCCTTCCACTTCCTCGAAAGGAGAGACGACACGAGTGCTGCTGCCAGCGAGAATAAGGACAGACTCGACTGTAACATTGGAACACGTATCGGTCGCCCCCCCCCCAAGCACACAATCAGTTACCAAAAGTGTAATATCTTTTGCAGTATGTAACATTTGCTTGCACGCGATCTATAAAATTTACGTGTAGTGATAAAGATAATATGCAACCTATTCTATACAACGTATCCTATACATATCTAATTTGTACTTTGGTTTATCATGGAAAATATTACTGTTGTAAATATTGTTGTCATTGATAAGGACGATGCTCATATTCTGTTGTTGTAGTAGGGCATGTGACTGGAGAAGGTGTGTGTGTGTGTGTGTGTAGAGGCCTTGGCTGAGCTGCCCCGGATATACCCTCTCTCTACTTGTCACACAGTTAACGCTCTATTTTTTTTATATATATTTTTTTCACAGTGTACGAGAATGTGGAGTGAAACTGAGAGGATGATGTCACTGTACAGTCGCTATCCATAATTCTTAGTCCACCCTGAGAGTCACAAGGGGAATTTACAGCAATAATATATCACTTCAAGATGATGACTACGTGTTTTTTGTATATTAGTAAATACATAATGTACACCTTTTGTATTCTGTATAAAGTATATTGAACTAAACCATTTAACTAAAGTGATACATTAGATTTTATTATCTCGGTCTACTATAAAAAGCATACAATACAATATAACCTACTCATTAGTACTCAAAGGATTGGTTGTGTTACTTTATCTCGTCCATACTTAGTGGGGCAGAAGATATAAAAAGACTAGAAGGCGAGTGAACATTTCCTATTTTCACTGTTTTTCTTAGGATGAACGCAAGGCAATGAATATTTATCTCTATTTGCAAACATGCTTTTATAATATATGAAACTGTATAATTTTCTAATTCCGCAGGGTATATAAGAATAGTTAAATTCCTCAGCTGGTGGGCAGAAAGAATATTATTATCAACCTTTGTTGAATTAATGCAAAAAAATAGGACGTACGAATCAAACTATTCTTAGTAAAGGTGTGGGACGTAAAGACACACCATTATTATAGAAACCCCCCAAGGATATGGACCTGATAATATTATGATGTGAACAGGAACTAACCTATACGTAATGACCACAGTCAGTCCTATAACCTTGGCTGCTGTCCAGAGGCCTAGTGGGTAGTAGCTGCCGATGTATGATGTGTACAAAGTATTCAGTTGTGTTCAAACTTCTACCCTCAACGGGTACGACGATTGAAAATAAATAAATAAATACATAAATAAACGATGTCATAAGTTTGGTTCGCTGGTGAAATTATTAGCTTTAGTTAATTATAGTTAAATTTGGTTTAATAGTATGAAGGTTTGTTCTTTATAACAGTTTTACATCTTTTGACTAAACGACGGTAATATGGAAAACATCCAGAAATTATTGACTGCAAACTGGCATTGACAAGAGTATCTTACATTCTTCACTCACCACCTAGAGAATAGTCCATACACTCACGGGAAATAATTTCACTAACGAGATCAATAAGGATCAGGGGCAAGGTAAGACAATAACAAGGTATCAGGACAGTGATACCGAAAATTAAATAGTGATGATAGAAGTAACACGGTTGTTTTTATCTTTACACAGGCTGGTTAAAGGCCTCCTATACGAAGCAACTTTTCTGTATTACATTTTTTCGTGCTGACTATAATTAATAATATTACAATCTATTCTACACCAACCTAATATGCTCTGACCAAACGGAAACTTTCTTCTTTTCAAAAATACAATATATCTTATTGAGTTTCGGCGCAAAAAGATGTTATGTATGTAATATATATGTTCACCTCAAAGCAAAGAAAAAGTAGGTAGCACATCACACCTTAGATGAGGTGTTCATAGATTCAGTTTCTCGGGTTTTCACTTATTTCCATTCAAATATGCAGACATCCGTTATTATCATAGTAAACAGTTTGCGGTCTGCTTTCAATAATATGTCTGTCTGTTTGGTGTTTGGTTAAATAACATGGTAACTAAAAAGGTTACAAAAGGATTTCGATCAAACTGTACATGATGATTGGGTATTATGAAACCAAGAAGAGATCACATTTTGGTGGATCCAGGTCAAAACTCAAATAAAGACTGGATATTATTACATATTTATTGGTATGAATGAGAATGATAATTAGACGAGTTGGTTTTGTCCGTAGACTTTATTTAGTGTTTGAGAAGGTAAACACGCTCGATCGAATGTCCTTGCCACTCGAAATCAAATCAGTCCTACAGTATTGAAAATGTTGGTTTCGCTTTAATAAAAGAGCAGATAAACCTTTCGACGGATACAGTGAATAGTAGACTAGGAAGGATTACAGGTGCAAGAGGTGGGGTCAACAATGGTTTTTGCAAGGAGGACATTTCATTCTAAACAAATTTCTACACCTGCTGCATCTCAACCACAGCACGTACAAATGATGAGAGAGGATGTGAATCACGCCCAGGAGGAGTGACTGGGGGAAAGGGGGGGGGGTGAAATGACACAACGTGAGCTGGCTCCACTTTATAATCCACTTCCCTGCAGGTTCCACTACACGCACTCCCTCCAGCCACTCACTGTTGTCTCCTTATTAGCCTGACTAGCGTAATAATGAATATACTGTTTATGACTAGTATATAATGACTAATGTAAAGTGTAATAATGACTAGTGTATAATGAGCATATGTCCTCAACTATTCACACGTTGTCACAAACATCATCACTCACACACCTAAATAAATACAAACACTCCTCATATAATAACCACCTTCAGAAGCCACGACTTGAGACACATTACACACGCCGAAACCATGACACAAATACATACAGTCATCACAACATTCATCAACTTCTGATTTATGTGTACAATTTAATCAAACAGTAGGCCTATACGTATTAAAATCAGTCACAGATATAGGGTTGATTTTAACATGTAGACTACACTCGTTCAACAAACAAAAACACGCCTTATGAAATAACGCTGCTTCCTCAAGATCATAACATTCTCACTCTCATCACATAGTATTGGGAAATCTGAACGGTTCCCACTGACTGACGCAACCAAACACCGTACAGTAAATCTAATATACAGTACTATCCAAGAACCTAATTCTGTATGACCTGATACATACTGTACATCACTGAACTGCATATTATGAACTGAATGCATGGTCCATACAAGATTAACGTGTGTATTAATTTATATACCTTCTTACGTATTGTCACCCCGACACATATACAGTAGAATTGTAAAGTTCACCAACAAACCACCTACAAAGATCCGTCGCAATGAATGGTGGAGAAGGAAGGTGAGCGAGGCTAGCACACATCCACACCTTAATCCCTTCTCATATTTTCCTCCACTTCCTTTCCTCAACTCTCGGCATAATGATAACTGCGCCATGTATTAACAAGCAGGGACAACACAAGGTTGTTCGGGAAGTATCGACTGATGATCGTACAGGAAAATTAAGGTTTCATTTGAAAACGTTTAAACTCCAAGAATTAAAATGGCTTAAATGCTATATATTAAATAGTTTGGATATTAACCAGATTAGTTCGAGATGGCACATATGAAAAGAAACTATTATCCACAACAACACACCGTGGGGTGAAAGGAATGCCTGGAAGTGTACACATTGTAGCGTATGAATGAACTGTTCTCCTTCTCTCCTCTATTTATTTATCTTGCTAGATCTGTCATCACTAAAACATACACATGAAATGGGATCAAAATCAAACTTTATATCAATTGGGGGCTCTGCTCCTACAAAGAATATAATCTACAAAATCCATTAACACACACTGCAACTCAGCTGGTCCGTTTTAATGTTGGTATGCGCACGTGGGTGAATGTTTGTGTGTTTATGTTTGTATGCAGCATGGCAGACGTGGGTGTATAGTGTGACAGGTGCGTGTTAGCGTGGGAAGATGAGTAAAGTTGTGTGGGGAGGAGTCTGGAAAAGAATGGAGGGCGTGGATGTGTGAGTTGGCGGGCGTGACTGATAACTGGTTAGGGCTGGGGGGCAGGTGACTAACAACGAGTATATAGCAAGGAGTAGTGCAGGGGTGTTTGATGAAGTGGTGTGAGGGAGATATTCATGTGAAGTCAGTACCACAACACACACACAGAAATATGTCTCTTGTACACAGGTGAACAAGTATATAGACGCTTGGACACACACACACACACACACACACACACACACACACACACACACACACACACACACAAACACACACACACACACACACACACACACACACACACACACACAAACACACACACACACACACACACACAGAAAGAGAAGGAAGGAAGGAAAGGGGGGCAGTCAATACCTACTAAGGGGAGGGGGTGGGGGGGGAAGAGACTAATAATAAGTTACATAAGTTCATAAGTTACAATTTGATGACAATTTGACTATTTCTGCCTAAGGTGTAGGCCTCAGTGAATCTCATGTGAGCCGGTCTTTGAATCCATATTAAGCATACACAAATATTCCTTCACTGATTCCCTGTTATGGCCAGTCTGAAATAATAAATATATCAAATAATTCAATGGGTTCGGCAGAATTTTTAAGATCAATGTTCAGTATAAAATATGTTAATGGTAGTAATACATAAGAGCGAAAAGTAACTAATACCATTGTCATAAAGGTGATTGGAGATATCAAATTACAGACACGAAGAGGATATTTCAAAAGACCAGACTGTAATGTTAATAAACCAAACCGAACCACAAATTGAGTATTAATATCGTCATTAACACTACAGTGAAAATGTCAGCAGATATTTGCAAGGAATCACATCCACTGGTTTACGTGTCCAGCAAGCTACTCAACCCACAACACCCGTTTCTAAGCTACCACAACGAGCAGTGCTTGGTAGCAACAAGTGTAACTACAACGAGGGCGTGGATGGTCATAAGGCACACGTTCCCATAACATGTTAAAGAGGAACACACAGACCCACGGAAATGCCTCTGTAGTATAGTGTACTGTAGGTAGTCACGCGTCCACCAAGTTGAGAATCAATCTTGGCACCATGGAAACAGGAGTCCCACCTGCATGAGATAAGTCCTGCAACTTCTGCAGAACAATAGTGGCACAGTAGTTGTATAGCTGGGGTGAAGAAGGGGTGGGGACGGGGCAGGAAAGTAGTTGGGGGAGGAGGGACTGGCAAGGAGAAGTTGGGGACTTTCTCCGAAAAGGAAAGTGGGTTCCTAGAAGCGAATCGTAGCCTTGCCCTCCCCTCTCTTCCCCCACCTCTACCCTCGCAGCCGACTGCTGGAATGGCAGACCGTTCATTCATGATTCTGAGGGAAAGGTCATTCACTCGTGTACGCATTTCCCATTCATAAATATCACACTATTAAGTACAACCACATTAAAAATATTTTATCTAATTACACACTGTACAGAAATGGTGGCAGTAACTGAGGTTTGTGTATATCTCTGTATACAATATGTTTAGGTAAGGGTAATACTAAACCAGAGCTGTGCCACAAGTTGAGTGACAGCACTTACATACACAAGATCTGTCACAAGGCTATCATGTTGCAATACTAATGGGGGAGGTTAAAGTGAAGAATTATTTGAGCCCAAGTATTTTCCTTGAAGAGAAATTTAACTGGTGTTACTGTAATACTGGACTAACTAGAGTTAAGCAACATTTTCTTCCACATATCTTATTCTATATTCACAGGAAGTATTTTAATCCAAGAGCAAATATTATACTGATACAACCTTCATTTTCAGTGACCAACACAAAATATTCTAATCTACAAAATAAGACAGAGATATACTGTTTCTGTGGCTCCAAACACAACTTTATCCCATATATCGATTCTACCCATAACCCAAATAATACGTCTAACCGTTGGAAAGAAACAAATACATCTACGGGAAAATAAGCGTCATTAAGAGAGAAAACAAGTAATGAACATAGGAAAGTAATTGGTTAAGAAGGTAATTCACTTTTGTTACATTGGAGTGCCTTTATTCCTCCAAAGTATGCCAGGGAACAGGACCAGATGAACACAAATAATGGTGTTCTGTTGCTTGGAATAGTTTGGACGAATCATTTGCTCCAGATTTACCAACACTAAACTTCCCCCTAACTTCTATCACACGACACCATCACCTGGGTGGACGGCAGAAATGAAACTACTGCTACTCTGGAATTCCAGCTATTGATATTGTGAAGGACAACCACAACTTGACTCAGGTATCTTTAAAGCAACCCTTATAATATATGGATTTAGTTGTGATATCAATAGCAATCTTACTATAATGACCTACAAGAGGATTGGTCAAGTGCCTTCAACAAAGCGAAAATATACTTCAGAAATAATTGCTTTCTTCAGGTATAAACTGTGGTGTAGTGCCTAGCAACGTGAGAGGGATGACGTGAGAAGATCAAGGTAGGAAGGAAGCTGGGCAGCGGAGCCATAGTGAGGCACAGGAAATTCCAGGAACCTCTCCCTCTCTCCCCCACTACTATGACTCACCGCCAGCCACCCACCCACCGCCCGCACACAACACGCTACTTTAGTTTCATAATGTTTCGCATCTAGTACTCACTTCACTCGTCTCTTACATCATCACTTACACTTGTTCAAGCATATCAGCAACATAGCGAATGAAATAACGTATTTCTAACCGATCTGAGCCCTTTAGTGTAAAGACGAACAATTTAAAAAACAGAAAAAGAAAATTAAAACTATGGGTGAGCGAAAAAGGTGAACTGAGGCAAGTGAGTGATGCTGCGAGAGTGAGGAGAAGGAACAGTGGGACTGCTTTAGGTTCCTCCACCGAGGTAGTCAGCTGAGCCAGCGCATAGCGGCTTGGCTCAACTTCAAGTTTGCCAGCCGCAGTCCCGTGATGGACCTGACGGCGTACACACCTCCCGTGCTCACACTACTACAGGAAAACCTTACGCCTTACTTGTTGACACTGTGACATCACGCGCCCACCACACGTGCTCAAGTGAAATGTAAACAAACATTACTGTGCCAAAGAACCAAGCTTCCAAACTTTGTGAAATTTAAAATACAATCGAATGTGGATGAAAATACGATAATAAAGACTAATTTTTCAGTGAAAGGAGTTGTGAGGGAAGGTATGCCAAAGGCGAACGACCTGAGAGCGTACCCAAGACCCAACTGGTGCTGGGGATACAGATCAGTAAATACATAAAGGAATTAAGTTTACGACGTTATTGGCAGCACAAAACGTAAACACTACCAACCCACCTACACCTTATTCCCTTGGATTACTATCTTGCTGAACTACGAGGAGTACTTTTCGTGTACTTCCCTTCAAGTGACACAACATGATGGTCCCATCTAGAGTTTATCTCGCCCTTACAGGTTAGTTGATTTGAGTGCAATTTTTTTTCCCCAGGGTTAATACGCATACGGTATCTTATACAAGGTCTCAGTAAATTACTATTTGATTACCGTACATGTACAAAATCTGTAACAAACATTGAAACTAAACTTAATATATATAAAATATCATGTATTATATTATAAAATACCTATCGTACAACCAACAAATAGTCATGCCAACTTGACTATTTCGCACAGATATGAGGGAGAATCAGAAGGAATGTTTCATAACATAAAATAGTTATAATATCAATATTTTCCCTTCCTGTGGGTAATCCATGATATATTGCAATTATGCCAGTAATGACTATGTAGCCAAGGAACTCTATATCCTTCCTGCGAGGACTTTAATGATTTCTCCTCCTCCCTGCCCTCATTCCCAAAAATTCCGCATTGACCTCAGGTTTGTTATTGACTTTATACTGCATCCCCTGCAGACTCTCTTCCTTACCTCCACAACCCTTTCACTTCTCTTACATTCTTCCTTTCTCCAATCTTCGCGTCACCACTTACACCTTCCTTCCTTCCCTCCCTCATTTTTCTTCATCCTATTCTGCCTCATTTCACTTTCTTTACCAAATCTTAATATCCACCCCATCCATCATGTTCCTTTCTCCTTTCCCCTTCATATGTCATCATTAATCTTGTCTGTGTCTGTCTGCCTCTGTCTGTCTGTCTGTCTGTCTCCCCCCCCTCTCTCTCTCTTTCTCTCTCTCTTACTATTTTTACACCACCCTTCCGCAATATCCATAATAAAATATCCACCACTCCTGTAATTAACCCTCATTCATTTCTTCCTTCCTTCCCTCTCTATCGTCAGTTGTTCCCTGCTTCCCTACATCATCGCTTCCTCCCTGCTTCCCTCTTTCGCCAGTATAGACCCAAAAAGGACGGGATTCCCAGCAACAGTGGTGGGTTGAGGGGGTGGGGTGGGGTGGGGTGAGGACAGTGCCAGAGAGAGAGGCAGAGGGACGAGGAGGGTGCCACTGGGAGGGAGGGGATAAGGAGGGTGGGAGTGAGAAGGGGATGGAGAGGGTGTCGTATAGGGAGGGATTGGGGTGGAGGTTCTAGTGAGGGAGTGTACTGGAGGGGGGGAGGGTTTCCTGTGAGGGGGTGGAAATGGGAGGGAGAGGGGAGGGTTTCCTGTGAGGGGGTGGAGATGGGAGGGTTTCAGGGAGAGGGGGTGGAGATGGGAGGGTTTCAGTGGGAGGGGGTGGAGAGGGGAGGGTTTCCTTTGAGGGGGGGTGGAGATTGGAGGGTTTCAGTGAGAGGGAGAGGGGGGGTGGAGATTGGAGGGTTTCAGTGGGAGGGAGAGGGGAGGGTTTCCTGTGAGGGGGTGGAGATGGGAGGGTTTCAGTGTAAGGAGGGGTGTCATACTAGTGGTGCCACGCCCTTCTCTCTCATCACATAACACACCCACTAACCATTACACATTTTACACACAGACAGACATATAATAAACACATGTGCATCTGCCCACCGGTTTTGATATGGTTACAAATTAATTAAACTCCATAAATAACAATTAGCGATCATAATTATACATTTTTATACGAAAATACCTGAGCATACAGAAAAGGTACACACACACACACACACACACACACACACACACACATTGTCAGCTTATAGGTCTTTCAGCATTCCAACACCTGCACTTTACCCACGGACTCACGCAACTGCAGATAATACCAGGGGACCGAATACCTGAAGGGAAAACAATAACATGCGCCTTTTGTTTACGTTTTCCGAGGTTGGTTGAGTTTAACATACGACGAAATGATAATGGTAGAGTCTATACACATGGTCACTCAACTAATTTTCCGATCAGGTATTATTTTCAATATGCGCTAAAGAGAATAAGGAATACGATCTTAAAGTATTCTGTGAACGTTATGAAGGCATGGGGACACATACTGATGTACTATAGGAAGTATATTAGTATACAAAATGTGGGCTGAGGTAGATTTTCCTCTGTATGAGAACACTTCCGAGGTGGTCATATTCTCAGTCTGTAGACTCTCTACTTCCCTATTAACGCAGAAGGGTTTAGGCACTAATGAACAGTGCGATTGCATTGCCTTTAAATACTACTGCTTCTGAGAAGATATTTAAAGGTTAAGGGACCCTGTTATGTAATCAGAAAATCGGAGATAAGCGAGTTCTTCAAATATTGCCACGAAACACCACCTATTTGGAAGGAGCTTGTTTCATGGCATGGTCAGGAGGAATTAGAAGGCTCCTATTTTCATACACGATCACAGGGTCCTTATATAGGAACTGCAGTTTTAAACGGGCAAACATTTATCAAAGGACAATACAGGAATGTTCAAAGGACAATACAGACCTGCTCAAAGGACAATACAGGAATGCTCAAAGGACAATACAGGAATGTTCAAAGGACAATACAGACCTGCTCAAAGGACAATACAGACATGTTCAAAGGACAATACAGGAATGCTCAAAGGAAAAAAATATATAATCCGTCCCACTCCTCTCAACATATAAATTCTGCGTCAAAAATAGCGGTGACTTCATCGTAACCTGTGTGGCGGGGAACCTGCTGCTGCTCTCACTTGGCCGCAATGACGTCATACCACCTCCTGGCCAATACTATTTCTGCCATTTTTAGCGCGCAAATGACGTCACACACCTCGCTTTCTAGTGCACCTACGTCACTACCTGGAGGACCAATCATGAGGCGAGTAGACCAAGGCTGTTGTATACGTCATAGCGGCAAATTTCACCAATGCTACACCACCTTGTTCCGCCCATGACGTCACAACAACATAGACATTCACAGAACTCCTTTAGTAGCTGATAGGTTTCCAATTATTCCAGAGTTATTTTAGTTTTCAGATTTTTTTTCCTCGGGACAATCTACAGTAAGATAATTATGTTAGGTTTTGCTGGTAAGGGTTACATGAAGTCATTTTAAGATTATATATTTATAGCGTATGCAGACTTCAGGGAGGAGAAAATGTAACGCGGTGCACTCTCTCAATCCGAGGACAGTTGGAGAACATGAGTGTAGGCAGGCTGCTCTCACTTCCTTCCTTGAATTCTGAGAAGGGTCGCCATAAATGAGTAGGTGTCCACACTAGCTTTACTTCCTTATTCAAAGAGTACCCAACCTGGATACTCAGATTACACAAAACACTAAAAAACCCACATGCTATCATGTCTGTACTCTCTTCCACACGTCGAAGGAAACTATTGGGTCTAAATTTAAGTGGGATATTTTAAATAGCAGCGGCATATTAACCAAATGAAACTGTTCTTAAGCCACTCTTACTCCGTAAAGGTGTGTAATGTTGGCTGGCCTTCACACACAAGAACCACTCACGATGCTTAAAACTAGAACGGCATAAGACCCATTTATTTGAGTTGTGACTAATATGTTTAAAGAGGTATATCTATGATAATATTTAAATCGCTCTCTTATGATATCTACTTGTCATCCCACGCCACACGTTCGTAGCAATAATTCCTCTGTGGTAATGTAAAATAATCACACAGACTAAACCGTGATTTGGATAAATTTGGAACTACATAAAACATTTGCGACCAAGTTTCTGTTCACAATATGAACACTGTTTATATTAAGACTAATGTGGTCTACCTATCCAGACCATACAACCCACTGAAATAACAGAATGGCACTATCTCCCCTCCACAATATTTGTATGCAGAGACCAAAGCAATTCGGATGGGATGCGACAACGCTCTCACTACACCTGTCCAGTGTTGCCCCTCATATTGAGACCAGATAACTCCTACATACTCACATTCGCCCACACCCTGACTCATAACCAACACCTAACACTAACCCACATCATTGCCCACGTACACCCGCGCTTTCGTCCAAACCTGAATCAGCACACACACACACACACACACACACACCCATGCCCTCGCCCACTTTATGACCCTTCAACCCCTCCCACTTCTCCATTCGCAGCAGCATTCTTCTATGTCCAGTTAGACAACCCGAACTCCACCCACTTTCGTACACACCTGGCAAGCATACACACCAGCACTACAAGACTAACTGGGGCTTCATTTAACTAACACTCTATACACAAGGGGGACTCTCTTTATTGTTTTCTGTACATAGTCTCCCTTCTGTCTTATTCTTGTGTACAGCTGGGATAGGAGGAAAATTTGACAGGTGTTTCTCAGTACATTCCCCTCCTTTCTTCACTTCCTTTCGTGCACTCGCTCCTCGCCACCTCACCTCCCTCCCTCTCTCTCTCTCTCTCTCTCTCTCTATCTATTTATCTATCTATCAATTCATCTATTCAAATGTCAGTCTTTATGTTGTTTCTTTCCTTTTTTTACGCCTTGCAACACTTACATCGTGTTATCTTCTTTTCTCACCTTCCCAACTATTCCGTCCCTCACCTCCCCATCTCATATTTCCACACCTCGCACCTCACTCTGTTACTCATGTTACTTCCTTTTCTCCTCCCCATTCGACTATTTCCTTCATTCCTCTTTTCTCATACCCTGTCCCTCTCAGTCCTTCCTACACACACACACACACACACACTCTCTCTCTCTCTCTCTCTCTCTCTCTCTCTCTCTCTCTCTTTCTCTTTCTCTTTCTCTCTCTCTCTCTCTCTCTCTCTCTCTCTCTCTCTCTCTCTCTCTCTCTCTCTCTCTCTCTCTCTCTCTCTCTCTCTCTCTCTCTCTCTCTCTCTTCTACACAACAACAACAAAGACGAACCACAAAGCCTCCTCCTCCTCCATTCTTGACGTTTACAGGAATTCCAAGGCTGGTGTGGTGAGAGGTATAACTGCAATGGTTGTCTTTAAAAGTTCCAGAAATAAAAGGTGTGTTCGTTCCTTGATCTGGACGACACACTCATTGGTTAATTTAGGGGGTAATTCACTTTTGTTACATTGGAGTGCCTTGATTCCTCCAAATTATGCCAGGAAACAGGACCAGATGATAAACAAAAATAATGGTGTTCTGTTGTTTGGAATAGTTTGGAGGATTCAGATGCTCCAGATTTACCAACACAAAATTTTCCCCTTAACACAGATGATTATTTTTCATTGTGTCGTTTTTCTTTTCTTTCGGAACTTTTCTTTACGTTAAGCTGCTCTCTATTAAGGTGGAAGTGCAGTGTTGGTAAATCTGGAGCAACTGATTCCTCCAAACTATTCCAAGCAACGAGACACCATTATTTTTGTTCATTTGGTCCTGTTTCCTGGCATACATTGGAGGAATCATGGCACTCCAATGTAACAAAAGTGAATTATTATCCCCTTAACGGAACTTCCACTCATTAATTTTATCATACTATTCTTGTTCGCTCCTTTAAGTTCAATTTACTGGCCACTCCTTGATTCTCACTCGATTCGTTAACATACAATACGCAGGAATGTTCTTGTTTATAAGTACCGTAAGATCGATCGCCAAGTACACGTTCGATACATATAAACAATTTGTCACGTGCTCACAATTGGGATGGTTGGAGGTGGCATATTTTCCAACGCACAACATAATACCAATTTACTCAATGACATAATTATATCACTCTATGGTGCCTTCCCATGATGAGGAAAACACACAAAGCGATAACTGTACAGCCACGATCAAATATCCATCGACACTTTCCTTCCATCGTAGTAAATATCTTGGTAATAAAGAACAACATGTGTATGATTTTGCAGCACCTCATAATAATAATAATTGAGGGGGTTGAGTTGACGTAAGGTGTCGTTGTATGATTATATTTTGATATGATACTGATTTATTTGCACGATGGAAGGAAAGTGTTGGTGGTTATTTGATTGTGGCTGTACCTGAAAACACGGTAATTCACGAGACAAAAGGATGGAGAGATAGATAGAGGGGACGGGTGAGTTACATATCAGACAATCCTGGCGACATGTCTCATGCTCCAGACACACTCCAGTTGGCAAGATGCCTTGATACAAAGGTCACAGGAATCTCTGTAAGCAGTTATATACAATGACAACATTATTTCCAATTTAGCTCTGTCGTAGTCATTATTTTTTTTTTTTTTTTTTTTTTTTTTTTTTGCCACATGAAGAGTCACGACCGAACTAATCCAAAATTTAGACTTTACATTCCACCCATGTATACAAAATTACTTCACCTATGATCTAGTTACTAATCCCTGCCCAGCTGTGATAAATATTCTAAATATATTACTGTTTTATATTTTTTATTATGTACTAAACTCAAGTGAAGTAAACTATTCACAGTAATATTTTCCTGGTGCATAATAGTAACCCTACTATTTATAGAGTCTAGTACGGTTATTTTTATGTACTATGATACAATTACTGTGAAAAGCTTACTTCACTTAAATTTAGTACAGACTGTAATTATCAAAAAAGACGAATTGACTCGTTCACGTACTGTACATACTATCTCAGAAAACAACCATCCCGACCAGCACGTGTAAATAAATGGTTAGTGGAGGAAGGATCATGAAGGCCATCAGCAAAAAGTTTAAGAACGGACATTAAAAGAAACAACAACTTTAATGATCCAACACTTCAATTGCCGGAAACGAGTAAATTACCGATAAAGTCAAGACCAATATGCGTTGTTTATTGATGGAGGCAACGAATGTATTCTTCTTCTATTACTATTATTACAAATCCTGACGAACAATTTGCTTTGACCTTAAAAATAGATAAACAAATATAACTACTGTTGTGGATACGTGATTTATATTTACGGTTCAAGTTAAGATGGTGTTGTGGTTGTGTGGAGCTGGTTGTTGTGGTTGTGTGGAGCTGGTTGTTGTGGTTGTGTGGAGCTGGTTGTTGTGGTTGTGTGGAGCTAGTTGTTGTGGTTGTGTGGAGCTGGTTGTTGTGGTTGAGTGGAGCTAGTTGTTGTGGTTGTGTGGAGCTGGTTGTTGTGGTTGTGTGCAGCTGGTTATTGTGGTTGTGTGGAGCTGGTTGTTGTGGTTGTGTGGAGGTGGTTGTTGTGGTTGTATGTGAGGACGTGACGTAGATGTTATGGCTATGGTGGTGCATGGGTGAGATAGATGTTGTTGTTATGCCGGGATACAATGTAATGTTTGTTTAGTTGTGGACAATAATAATGCAATGTTTGTTTAGTCGTGGACAATAATAATAACTGGAGTGACTCATGTTAATGCTTGATAGCTTCCCTGTGTTCGTTAGCTGAGAATTTTTCAATAAATAAGTTAAATGCCATCTTTTAATTTACTGTAAGAGGCTAATCATAATTCAAAACAATAACATCATATGTGATTGTGAAAACATTGTACAGGAATATGTTTGGGTTAACCATAAGTGTATTGACACTTATGTACACGACTGTACCATGCAGTAAATGAAGTGGTTGGTTATGGGTGATACAGGTACAGTTGTGGGCAAGAGTGGTGTCGATACTCATGGGGATGACAGGTAAACACGTGACTGTTTCATTCTAGTTGTGAGTTGGATTTGGGCTTCAAGCAGGTTCCCACTTACCAAATCAAAACTGCCATATGAGTACACGAAAATATATGTAATTTATCTACTTGAGTCACCATAAGTGCATTGAAACTTTTGACTGCTACTATACATGTGGGTTGGTTGTGGTGTACAGAGATGGAGACTGATGACGGTAGACCTTGGTAAATGTTTGTGGATGAGTGAGTAAGATGATGGTAGTGGATCATGGTAGCACTGTGGATGAGGTGGGTGGATGTATGTTTTGAAGTGGATGTCATGGTGTTGCGGGTGAAAGTGAGTGAGTAGGTGGATGGTAGTGGATCATGGCAGCACTGTGGATGAGGTAGGTGGATATTTCGTTTGCATTGGTCGTCACGGTGTTGTGGGAGGAAGTGAGTGACGACAACCTTGGTGAGTAAAGTATATAATATATGCGTGGGTGGGTGAATATGCAGCAGAGTAGACAGTTCCCCTCATCACACATATACCGTGACTCAGTGAGGCTTGGGAGGATATGGAGATGAGAGTATATAGGAGAGTAGAGCAGAAATCCCAAGTGTCCCCCACCCACCCACCTGTATGTGAGGCTAAAGAGGGTGTAGGAATGTGGAACAGAGGTTAGCCTGATTCTCCTCGCCACAGTGGAGCTAAAGGAGAAGGGGGGAAAAAAGGCATGTCTCTCCCTCACTAGTAATGTTTGGGTGGATATGGAACGGAGAGCAGTAGAGGACGGTAGGAAGATCCCCCACAATAGAAAGGATTGGGTGGATAAGGTACACAGAGCAGCAAAGAACAGCAGATACATTCCTCGCTGCCAATAGTGAGACTAAAGTGGACATAGCAGAAACAGCAGAGGAAAGCAGGCGCCACATTTACTCTGAAGGCCGCCTCACTGACCATATATACTTTTAACCCGACTAAACGAGACAACTGCCAGCGACTTCAAACTCAAAAAGATATTTCCAATGTGCTGTGCCAAGGTAACAGAGAATGGATTTGAGGAAGTGGAGGATCGAACAACCTCCAGTCTTTTATCATTTACTTGAGCCAGTTGTTGGTATCTGTCGATGTACTAGCTACTTACCTCGTGTTACCTAGTCAACTGACGAGTCCAAATCACACACACACACACATGCACACACAGAATATTCCACGATCACAATAAATAAATGCATATAAGTATCTTAGTATTATATAATCATATAACTCAGGATGGCATCTGTTTTCCAGATACAAGGATTTAATGAGGCGGAGATCAAAATTATGTCAGGCAATTCCGAAAACCTTTACGGCTGGCTTACTACAGAAACTAATAGTCTGCTGCGTTTATGTTTAAACAGAGCATTTTAATTCTGGACACACCCACACACAAACACAAATAAACAACCTCAGCCTGAGCAACCACGTAGTGTTGCTCAATCTATGGTTAGTCAGCTTCCGCGCCGGACATTCCTGGTGGAGAAACAGAAGAGCAACAGTTTCTAAGGGTCAAACGGCACCAATACAAACACAAGTCTCCCTTCACCATTTGGTAATTACCACCATACTGACCACACTCGTTTTAACCCTCCTACACCCAGGGACACAAGGAGACCTTTGTAATGACAGTGGAGACACCGGTAACTACTTTAACAGTTTATTAACGCTGAAGGACTCGGGGTGTTGACTGTGCCTCAGCAATGCGACTTAGTACAATCTTTGGTTAAATATTCTGAGTCAATGTGGTACACATTATGACGTCTGGGGTTTTCATGTGACATTATCAGCCCTCAGGTGTTAGTAATGGACCGTAGCCTTCTGAAAGAGTCAAGCTAAATAGTTTTAACCAGTAAATCACGGAGAGCTTCTGTGTGACAAAGAACATCGTTTGGCGTTAGACTGAGATATATACATACAATAACTCGTCGGGGGTTGCTTAAGGTTTGTAACGCAGAAATAATTACACGATAAGAACTGCTCACCACCAGGAATGTTTTTGTGGATTTTACTATGGTTTATAAAAGGTGATTTCACGTCTTAACTGTAAAACATTCGCCACTCAGGGACTCCTTTTGTGTGGTGAAGTGGATACATAGTGACGTAATTCCAATGTCTTTTCAAAACACAGGGAGATACGCTCCATTGTTCTTTCATGGGGTTTAAGTTCACCTTGTTTCATGCTACCGTGACTTGATCGAATTCAAACAAAACTAGATCACGTTCAAGTTATATGCAGGGTGAAGACAGTGTGTGGTTGGTACAAATCTGCCCAGAATACCGGAAAGAACACAACATACACCTTCACTTACTCACCTGCTGGACCCGACCCTGACTCACACACACACACACACACCACTACCGTATCTTCCACTACTATGATTACCGCCATACGAAAGACTCACAATCACACAACACCATCACTACAAGTACTACACACAATGTAACACACAACTAGTAAACACCACCACGATCCCGAACCATTACTATGCAACACTAATAACCAGCAACATCACTACTACTATGCAACACAACCATTACAACCATCATCACTCTAAACCACAGAACAACATCACTACCTCACAATACGAGCACCACCAACGCAACACAACCACCCATTACAACCATCATCAGAACCACATCACTACCTTACAACACAGGCACCACCAACGCAACACAACCACCCATTACTATAACCTGTTATCACAACTGCACGCCACTGTCACCCGACCATGTTTCCATCCTGCGACACTCACGCCATCACCTTGGTTACTATGACGACCAATCCTGACGTCTCAACACCACCATCAGTACAGCATAATTACCACCATAAGTACTATACACTATTTACTATACCCCATTCCACCAACACTACAAAAACCATAAAACAAGCACCACATGTCACCCCCCACCCCCCCAAAAAAACATTACATAAGCACAACGCCATCTTTGTTAATAGCCACATCATCAGTACACCAGAAAACTACAAATCCAGCAGATAATTATAGCCAACTACTTCAGGCTACTGTACTTATTTCTGGCTGATGGAAACTTTGGGTAACAAGCTACCAACATGACTATCACTACTGCCAAAACCTATAATACAGAACACCACCATCAATGAACCACAACTGGTTAACACCATCAGAGTACATGGGTGTGTCTCCTTTATATTTTGTTGGTGCAAAAGAATGAAGGGTGTGAGTTTCTTTGGGCATGTGACATTGCAGCTGTGTTTCTATTCTCTATGCTCTGATTCTGACCCTTGGGGTTGTAGAGGTGTAGGTCATAATCACAAATGCCATGACTTATGACTTGCTAAATGGAATCCAACTTCAGAGAGAGATAGAGAGAACAAACTGTTTTAAACCACATCATTATCACAACCTGCACACATCATTTTACTATTCCCTTAAGAGCTCTACCCAACTCCAACCTTTCATTGCAGTGGTGGCATGGGTATGGGGTACTGTCAAGGGGCAGACTAAAGTAACCCCCTCCCCAGCATCAGAGTTCCTCATTCAGCCTGTCAACACCACTGTACCAGAGGGGGAGCAAGCTGTTCTCAAATGTCTGGTAAGTATACCGTTTCATCCACATAGTATCTCAGAGGTACAGTACAAACAAGTAGAGTGATTAGATACTGCAATGCACTTCCTTCTGGCTGTGAATCTCTATGGGCATAATCACCCATTTTCACCTTCATTAATAAATCAAAGTTAGATCTAGATCTGGAGCTCTCCATAATCTAATCAGAAACTTTCTATAAATAAACAAACTGAATCAAAAATAACCTCTTGGCAGTGGTAGGCCTAATTACTTTCAGACTAAATCTGATTTCTACAACATAGATATCTAAAAATATATACTTCACAGCAAGGTTATTGGGTATATAAAATTTAAATTAAAAGCAATCCTATCAGAAACCAATGAAAAGACATTTCTACCATGGTCATCCATAGAGAGGCAATGTGAAATTACCGGTACCTCTGTCAAGGTGGTTATGATTCTCGTTAATAAAAGTTATATGTGGATCTTTATGCAGTTATCATTATTGTGACTGGCAACAAGTAATTTGATTTTGAGATATATGCAGATCTGGATTAAGGAATATTATATATTTTTGTTTTAGGAGAAGCTCAGCATCTCTGAATGCTCTTGATACAGATACTGGCTGACTTCTTATATACAGTAAAAAGGGTCCAAATAGATACCCATTAATCAGTTACATCCAATTATTGTACCTAACTTAGTGGCCCTTGTCCAAAATGATTAACAGTGTATACACATTAAAGTTCATCTCCCTCTGGTATTGACAGGTTGCCAGCCCAGCACATGTGTGTCGATGGTACTTCCTCGAGCTTGGAATAGACTTCTTCGACTCTCGTGTTTCTCCCATGTTGGTGAAGGACTTCAGTCCTGCCCACAACCGTGACTGCTCCATCAGAATAAAAAAGGTAAGCCAGAAATATTTTTAACCTTACATTAAACTCGAGACAACCTGCTGAACTTCTAAATGCTTCATAACTTTATACTATAGTGTGCAAGTGAAAATATTTACAGTATAATTAAGTTTTAACGATAAATGGAGCAATAATCATGAAAACATGAGAAAATAATGTACAGGTACTGTACAATATATGTCAAAGTATACACAGCTGTTATTGATTTAGCATGGATACACATTATCATAAACTCAGTGGCCTGCAAACATCAGCTGCCTTATACGTAATGAATGAAATGTCATTCTGTGACTTTACCCGACAGGTTCGCAAAATCCAGCAGGGCCAGTGGGTGTGTCAAGCACTGAGGTACCACACATCAGTATTCAGTGTGACACAACCAGCAGTCCTCAGAGTTCTTAAAAGTAAGTCCAGTAATGCAGTAATTACTCGTAAGTTAAGAGTTTGTATTTTTACGATACAGTCTATCTCTCTATCCATCTATGGATAGATGATGAGGTGCAAAATAGTGAGGTGCAAATAATAAGAATACATTTTGACTTCATTCAACTTCACATCAGGAATCAGAGCCTGACAGGCAAACATATAATTATTCTCTCCCTGTAAGTAATTAAAAATACAATGTTGACATCTGAATAAGACGCTTTATTTCTTTCCTGACAGAGGGTGAAACTGTCAGCTGGAAAGACCTGCCTCATCCAACTGAACCTGGACCGACCAATGACCCAGAAGTAAGTTCTTTAAGCTTAAGTACACAAGAAAAGTGCACAGAATAGCTGAGTGGATTCCATTGCGAGAACATTAACTTTTTTTTGTACAGTACTCAGAACAGACTTGTGGTCAGGTGTTTGCTTCTCTGGGCCACTTGAAAGAAAATTCACAGACTGGGTAATTATGACTGGTCCCACAGAAAACAACTGTCACATTGATCCAAAATCTTGTACAAGCCATTTTCATTGCTTAGTTTGGGACTTTTCTTGCATAAGGATTTCAGGCTCACTTGGGTATTACAATACAGTAGTGTTCAGTTAGCCTATTTTTATCTGTAATTTCCAAGTACTGATTCAACCCAGTTTCTAAGTACTGATTCAACCCAGTAACTCTGAACATTATTGCAGGGTTAAATTCAATCTTCAGTTTCATACTTATCTAGAACATTCTCCTTCACATATGTTTTACTTTCATATTTGACTCATTATTAATTTAATCACGGCTATGACCTAAAAATACTGTATATATTTTTTTACTATACAATATACAGTTCCTTTCTTAATATTAAGTCACTTCATCACATCTGGATGCATTAATCACTTATTTCTTGCCCATTTAAAGGGTAACTCAATATTATTTTGAAAATACAGCAGTGAATATCAGTCCTATCACTCTAAAGTAGTAAGTCCAACATTTTACTTGGTAGCAGAATGGTAAAGCATCAGACACTGCCTTAGAGTGATGAGTTTCATCCTAATATAGTATTTCTGAAACATTTCATTCATCCATGTGTGCTGAAATGGCTGGATGCTAAGAAGAGTACAGTATGTAGAACAAATATATCAATATATCAACCTATTCTTCAACACATTCATCTCATTTCCATAGCTAATCCATTATTCTTTATATTCTCCCAAATATCTGCTTCACTTGCATACTGTATTTACATCCTGTTTTTGTGATTTCAGTCTGAGAGGTCTGATGATGGAGTGACTCCTAGTAATAATGTGGAGTTCAAAACTTCCCATGAGGACTACATTCAGAATGCTGCTCTTGGAGACTCTGTTATACTCAAGTGTCAAATTAACAAGCCTATAACAAGTTGCTCTTGGGTTATGCCACATGGAGCTTTCTTTAATCTATCACAAGGTAAGCATCAAAGCTCTTCATAACATTAACATTCTGCAGTAATTATATTCCCTTTGTATAGTCTTGGGGAAAGTTCATGCCTCACCTGCTGATCATGTATGAAAACTTGAGGCTTCTGATTCCTCCTGAATTTGCCATGAAACAACCTCCTTCCATATAAGTGGTGTTTCAAGGCAATAATTGAAGGACTAATTTATCTCCAATTTTCTGACTACATCACAGGGTCTCTTAATCTCCAATACTGGAGATGCTTACAAGCTGCAATAAAGTATGCAGTTGCAATCTGCATTTATGTCTAGGAAAGAATATACTTGAACAAGTATTTCTCCATCAAATTTATATTTACATATGTCCTTTTGGTAGTCACTCTTTCTCTGTCACCTCAGCTTCTATTCTTCAATCATAGCATCCACTTCTTAGCTTAATATTAAAATGTTTCTCAACTTCCATTTCCATCATGAAGAAATATGCACAAGAAGTTACTATACACCACTACTAAAAATCCACACTAGGCTAGCACTGTACTACAATTACACTACTGTAGTAAAGATAGTTCAGTCAGTTTGTACAGTTTGCATACAATAGGACTATGTCTTTACTATTTGCTTTCACATCTGCTCTCATACCGACAGGCAAATTCCCTGAATTTCAGGCTAGTTCACTTGTTCCTCCCACAGTACTGTGTAAGGAGCTTCCCATCTCAATGCTCCCTGCTAGCAAAATCACAGTCAAAATGACTATTATCCTACATTTCTCTACCCTCTGAACATGGGCATTTGGTACAGTACCCTTTCTATGTACTGTATTCCATTTCATCAATCACCATTCAAATACAGTCCTATACAGTGCAGTATTATAATTAATTATTCAATATGTCTACTGCAGATCTGACAAACTCCAGCAATCCTTCCAAATATGCTGAGGACTACAGGCTGGAAGGTGACCTTAGCGAGGGCAACTGTACTCTACGTGTGCGTGAAGTGCGACTCCAAGATGAGGGGGACTGGCGGTGTCTGGTTGAGTCAGGCGACCACCATTCCCAGGGACCACTTCTCCATCTCCACATCTCACAACATAACTATTCTACCCACACTCATGGTCAGTTTTGCTCAATTACAGTCCTCAAAAATTACAGTCTGCTACACTGGTTCAAGGATCTGGCTGTATTCTAAACTTATTGTTAGTAATTTGATAATGAATATAAAAATTAAGTTAAAAGTAAAAATTTAATTCATAATCTATGATGAAGATGAATGGAAATGGATTAAGATCAAAGAACAAGAATGACTCAAAATGATGTGAGAAATAGAAATCTGTAGTGAAGTAAAAAAATATCGGTACTGCACATTGCTGGAGTACTGGCTTGCAATACAGTGTTTCCATACTGCTGCACAGGTATACAATACATTATACTGTACCTTTAGTTTTTAATTTTCTCTCAGACACCACTGTTCAGTACAGTAACACAACTGAACATTAGTTATCAGAAATGTGGCACTCAAAAACAACTGCCTAAACATCAAAATTGTCCATTATCAATTCAATATATTATTCCACTGTTAAGTACAGTACTGCACTTGGCAACGACAAAGGTAATACAAAATCATATATCCACAATGTTATTTGGTATACTGGCTGTACTATGTTAAAGTATGTAGGCCTAATATATGTGCAAGTTTACTTTATACTGTACACCTACTTGTTTCTGTGCTTGTAAAGTGTCAATAAGCAATCTCAACTACAATACAGTATACACAATAACCACATTCAGTTATTATCTTATTAGGCTTCAGATATCTAACAAAAATAATTAATTTTCAGAAGGGACACCTCTTGTGGCAGAGGAAGAAATCAGCTCTGGGAGTGTGTTAGTGACTGTGCTTGTGGTAATGTGCAGTGCTCTGTTCATGATTGTGGTGCTGCTCTTCACCTGTCTCTACCGAAGGGTCAATGGTAACTCAGAAGAAACCCGGAAGATCCTGCCACTTTCACCTCGTAGTAGTCTGGACCTGTCCTGCAAGACTCTGCCCAGTACTAACCTGACACAAGCATCAGTGCTGGCAGTAGAAGTGAGGAAGAAGAGGCTGCCCTGCTTGCCTTTTGAACAATACAACCAGTACCTCGACATGAGTGGCAATTCATCTGAAGATGGTTATGTTATGATGCCAGGCTCCAGCCTCCGCTCTTCCACAACCTCTAGGACTACACTGTCTACTCTATCCACCCTGCCTTGTGGCCGGTCACGCTCTGCCAGCAGCAGCACCACTCTCAGTGTTGAGTTTCCACACCTCACCAATCATGTTGACAACCCTTCTTACAATGCCTCCCCACTGCCAGCTCGTCCAGACTCTCTCTACAAATCAGACCATGTCTATGAGGAAATCAAGGAAAAGGACCCAACTGAGAAAATGGAAAAGATTACTGAGGTCACAACTCCTGTAACTCCAACTTATACTAACATAACTGCAGACAGTGAAGGTTACCTTATTCCGAGGAAGACTCCACCAAGTGAAGCTCTGTTGGCTAAGCTCACCAAGGAGTGTTCAAGACCACCATTACCACCCCCACCTCTTGTACAACCAAATGAGGATCCTGATGTTGAACCACTGACATCTCCAAAAGAGGCAAACCCATATTCTCGTATCGGTGAGTGTGGTTTAGTTCCTGCCAGCCCCACAAACCCATCCCCAGTCAGCCCCTCACAACAATCTCCAATCAGTTCAGTGCAACAGTCCTCAAATAACCCAGGTCCAGGGTATTCCAGAGTTGGCTCCGTTAGCCCAGTGGATCCAATGGAGAGGTACGATACTCCTCGTCCTTTCAATCCAATGGAGGGGTATGATATCCCACGGGCAGTTCAAACTGCAACTGCACTCCAGTCAAACATTCCAGTGCCTACAGAGGTGTGTATGGAAACAATCCCAGGTACAATTGTATAAAATTGCTTTTACTGAATAGTTGTTCAGAGTCTTGCTCAGCTGAATAAAATAATCTGGTATGAACCAGTCCCATCCCTAACCCAAAATTAGGAATGAAAGGGTTACTTGTAGCTGGCTGCATGACCAACACACATTTACACTACTATTGATTCAATATGCAAGGTGTACTTAAAAGCTGGACTACCAAAAATCTTGTCTCTGCATATAATGATACATTATATTTATTACTGTGTATTACTGTGTACTTTATTACTGTATCCAGGAAGTAAAGTACTGTACTGTACAGAAAACAGTAATGGCAGATCTGTGTTATGTGTACTGGATACCCTGTTTTATATGGAAAAATTGGATAAAAATATGTGTTCAGCTCTATGTTTCATTGACTACGTCACTACAATACTTTTCTGTCAGTCAAGGAAGCAAATACTAGTATCCTAAGGCAACTATGAAGTTGTATGGTGAATACTTTCTGCACTAGTCCCTGATACCAATTCTCAAGTAAAATATATACGTACACAAATATAAGTACTGTTTGTAAAAAAGCTTTATAAGTGTAGTTGTGAGAGAAATTATATTGTAGTCAATGTATTGTTGTCCTGTTCAATGGAAATCTTACTGTCAATTTTGTTCTAGGTAACTGAAAGGTAACTTTCATAGACCATCACTGAGATGGAGTTCCCTACTGCATATCTAAAGTGAAGTGACAAACAATATTACTTATTCTCTTACAGTATTCAGACACAAGGTGCTCTCAAAGTTGTAATATACTGTATAATATTTCAGTGCTACTATGGTACACATGCAGCAAAAGTATTAATACTGTACCTGGAGTCTTCCTTTGTCCTGCCAAACACCTAACCTATTACCTCTGTATATCACCTTTATGTTCTTCCTGTGTAAATATTCTAAATAAAATATTTTATCTATTTCTAGCAACTCTGTTTGCTTGCCTACAACCTCCTCATTATTCAGTTTTAATAAGTAGGTCATATTCTACATGCAGAAACTCTGGATAAAAGAATAATTATTTATAATTTTATACTATCAATAACTCCTACCTAAAATTATCCAAAAGAGATTCAGAACTCACATACTATATCGGGTGATTCTTCAAATATGTTGTCAAGTACAGAGTGATACTGTATCTCAAAATAAATTCATGTAACATCATCTGTGTAACAAAATGCTGATTCAGTATAGTTTCTTAATTTCAGTATGCTAAAGATGAGGAGTTACTGGAATAAAGGTTAGAGTGACATATCCATAATTTAGTGCATTGCATTAACATAGCAATGGCAACAACCTCCATGTCCCATATTACCTCTGCCACTCACTCAGGGGTGTAGGGGTCTGAGTACTTCAGAACAAGAGAAAATTTTGAAAACTCACAGTAGAGACAAGAGTAGTGCTTAGTACTTAATACTTAGTCCATTACAAGTAGTCCATCTGTAATGGCTTTAGCTCCAGGCCATCAAGAATGCTTTCATTAGACAGGGAAAAGTAATAGCTACCAGTAGTGTTTAGGCCTAAATGAATAAGGATGATGATAATGGGATAGATATTACACATCGACAGTCAATACAGTTCTGAGATACAAATTGTTATTATTTCATTGCTTTGTTTAGTGGTTTATTCAATTACTGCACTAATCCCCGAGTTCTCTCTATATTAACTTATGGTATAGGTCATTTCTCATGTGGTTCCTAAGTTTTCCCTTTTAAATTATCTGTATGCCTTGGTGGGCTAAATCCAGAAGCATAAAAAGAATGGCAAGAAGGAAACCAATAGTAAATGGCACTGCAGTACTAACTGCACAACACAAATAAGAATTAGACAAAGTAATGACAAGACATACAATAAGGGACAAACTCATAAACTATATTATAGTGATCTGATTTCTGTATGAGTGTGTGTGGTCTGTAACTCAGAGAAAACATAAACGGCCCATGGTAGAGCATTTTTGTGAGAGCAAAGGTACATATTATTATAATGTTTTAACTGGAAGAATAACTAAGTTCCAGTCCAATTGGACCACTGGTTAAGAGTTACATCCAAAATTATAGATGTGACAAGTGTAAGGGACATGAAATTTAGTGCGCAGGTTTTACAAGTTGCCCAGAATCAAGGCCAGCCAGTGGCGTGATATCAATTCTCAAGTAGCTTACCTTGTGTACTCACACATTGGAATTAGCATTCATTTGCTGTCATGTCCTGACTTAGCATTAACTCAGGATTAGTTCATGGAGAATGATAATACAGTCTCTAGTAATATCTACTCACGCCATAGCATCGAGGCAAGGGCAGTAAAGTCGGCCTGTCCAAGAGTACAGGATATAATAATATACAGTACGAGACAAGATGGGAGTGATGAAGACAATTAATTCCATACACTGACAATGGAGACATAGTACAGTTTATAATTTATGTATCATAGCCTACTTTAAGCCTTAATCCTCAAGATTGAAAGTCCAAGTTACAGTATAGTACTGTATATGAAATTATTTTAAAATTTAAGTCATGAAATCATATCAGCCATTAGCAGCAGTTAATAAAAACAAATTTTACTCATCTGACAATTGACAAAAATATCAATGTGTCAAAAGAGTTACTGAAGATCAACCATGTCTCCATCATTCCCCTCAATTGAAGGTTTTGTTATGGTATGTACTCACCCTTTCCTGACGCCAATGGATCGACACCAATAGAGGCACACATCTCCTGGAACTGTTTCCTGAACTGTGGATTTTTCTTGATTTCATTCTTATGCTTGGCAGCAAAATCTTCTAAATTTTCCCTAAATTTTTCCATCTGCTGAGTCATCTGGAAAGAGATGTATGTGAAGAATATACAGTATGCCCCTAAGAGCAAGGTACTGTATTAAGTTTATATAATACACTCTACTGTACTGTACATGTACACAGAACAAGCATAAGACAAATCATCAGCTCCAGTATGGCTTTTCAGTATACTGTAAACTGCATTCAGAGTAAATTTAAAAAATTTTCTTTATTGTCTAACCAGGTATTTGTAAAATACTTTCAGAGCAAAACAAATCTATAATGAATTCCATGAGTAACTTATAAAACTATCTTCCTCCAAGACTTGTTCATATGAATAATCTCACCCAAAACATTGATTTTAAAATATAGGATATACAGTATATATATATATAATAAAATAACATCATACATATCAGGTTACACTAAGTTGGATATATCTATTCAGTTGGGTACAATAGGGAGATTCTTCTTACAATCAGCATTTTCATTTACTGTACAATACCCCTTCCTTCACAATACTATACCATTTCCATAACCTTGTCCTATCCAGTATCAACCAACACCTCACAGTGCTTTACTTCTGTACATGAACAATAACCTCTATGCTAATGATTTACAATAGCAGGCTTTACCTATGTTTATTTTTATATGACAAATAACATCCTGTAACATCTCTCACCTGCTCCAACTGATTTTCTTGGATCTCACTTCCTTTCTCCTTGAACTTGTCTTGTTGGATCTTTTGCCGTTGAATGGCTCCCACTCCTGCCCTCCGCCTCATCCTTCACACAAATATAAATATAATAGTTTCATGGACTGCAAGAAAATAAGAAGTAGAATACAGTACTGAGACAATTATGGTTGATAAGTGAGATTTGATGGTATATAAATCAACGCATAATAAACAAAGAAAATATCATGTAACCAAATCTAGACAAGGGAAATGAGTAATTTTTCCAATGCCGCAATGGGATTTCAAAATATTCATTTTACCATTCATTATATTTTACTAGGCTAGCCTAATTAATATTGTACTGAATATCATGTAGCACACTGGTAAACTCCTTAAGGCCGTATCAACACACAGTACGATAGCCCTCGATTACTTTTAAAGTAATTTGAATATTTTCCTGGTCGGCTAACATCTTTGTTATCGCGTAAAAACATCACCTCGATACGTCTTTATCAAGGAAGTGGCGGCTGTGTTCGGCCAAAAAATTGTGCCAACACAATTTTCCAGCCGACAGCGGGACGAAAAAGAAGTTATTTTTTGTCGTGTCACTAACGTTTTGTTATTAACCTTTGAATCGCCGTTTTCGTACTGTGATTGGTTAATTTCATTGACCCAAATCTGTGTTCGATTGACATGTCAATTCAGACCCCGCACTGCTTCGAAACCACACTTTAGTCAAAATGCCCCATCTTGGAAAGGTAAACAAACCTTTTTCTGATTGGAAATACCCCTGTAACACATTTTGGCATGGTCAGCAATGCAAACCTATGAACAAGTGAAAACTCTGAGATGTTAAGGACCCTGGGATCGTGTATGAAAACTCCAGACCACACCACGAAACAAGCTCCTTCCATATAGGTGTGTGTATTTCGGTAGTTCCTGGTAGTTTGTCCAGGTTAGGTCCCGGTAGTCTGCTGCGGTTTAGGTTAGGTTAGGCTAATTTCAATATGCCCCATTTGAATATCTTGGAAATTTTCCGAAGAAATGCCATAGAAGGAAAGTTGGTAATTATCTATTCTATTCCCATTTTCTATTAGGATGTTTTATCTTCTTTACCGACTAATTTATAACATTCTAAGACACTTTTCTTCTATGGAATTTTCTTCGGAAATGCCTCATTTCCAAGTTCAAATGGGGCATATTGAAATTAGCCTGACCTTACCTAACCTAACCTAGACTGCAGCAGGCTACCGAGACCTAACCTGGGCAAACTACCGAGACCTAGCCTGGGGAAACTATCGGGATCTAACCTTGGCAAATTACCCGGAAATTACCAAGGTAAGGTACCAGGAACTGACCGGGGCAAAATACTGGCACCTAGCCAGACCTGACAACACTGCTACAAAATGGCAATAGTCTACAGTGCTGGCGGTTGAAATTGGCGTGGTAGCGAAGATGTCAACAGACTTACAAATAAAACGGACGAAAATAATTGTAAGGTAACACTCACCAAAAATAAGTACATTGTTATTGTGTGTGTATGTGTGTGTTTTAAATCATGCATACAATATTTATAAGTACATTGTTATTGTGTGTATGTGTGTTTTAAATCATGCATACAATATTTATAAGTACAGTACATTGTTAGTGTGTGTGTGTGTTTTTTTTTTTTTTTTTTTTTATGTGTGGCAGTTGATAGGTGTATAAGGAGCCATCATTAATACCACTACTACTACCACCACTAATACCACTATTACTACTACCACCTTATGAAGTGAAAGTCTGTTTGGCAACAACACACAATTTTACTCCACCCTCTTAAAAAGGCCGCGGGAAAACTG
Organism: Petrolisthes cinctipes; assembly: GCA_033782935.1. Lineage (NCBI taxonomy): Eukaryota > Metazoa > Arthropoda > Malacostraca > Decapoda > Porcellanidae > Petrolisthes > Petrolisthes cinctipes. The sequence goes on along the minus strand of JAWQEG010003721.1, from coordinate 50,132 downwards.
ATGTATGGTAACCGGCAGCCAGCCTACGGGAGAACCAAGGAGAGTTGACAATTATCATTTTTACCCCGAACCGCGCCAATATTCTGGCGTTTCTGGCAGGAAATGAAGCGAATACAGACGGAACCTGTTAGTGGCGCGGGCCCTCTACCGCGCCAATTTCAACCGCCAGCACTGTAGATACATACCAGTGTCTTAGAATGGTATAAATTAGTGGGTAAAGAGGGTAAAAACATCGTAATAGAATAGATAATGTAATTTTCTACTCTATTGTCGGTTGATATTACGATGTTTTTACCTTCTTTACCCACTAATTTATACCATTCTAAGACACTTTTCTTCCATTGCATTTTCTTTGGAAATGCCCCATTTCCAGGATAGCCCGGGCATATTCAAATGGGGCATTTTGAAATTAGCCTGACCTTACCTAACCTAACCTAGACCGCATCAGACTACCGGGACTTAAACTGGGCAAACTACCGGGACCTAACCTGGGCAAGCTACCGGGAAATAACCGTGGAAAAGTACCAGGAAATGACCGGGGCAAAATACTGGGACCTAGCCGGATCTGGTAACACTGCTACTTTACCAGGGTTATTTCCCAGTATTTTGCCCAGGTTAGGTCCCGGTAGTCTGCTGTGGTCTAGGTTAGGTTAGGTAAGGTCAGGTTAATTTCAAAATGCCCCATTTGAATATGCCCCATCTTGGAAATGGGGCATTTATGGAGGAAATGCCATAGAAGAAAATAGTCTTAGAATTGTCTAAATAAGTGGGTAATGAAGGTAGAAAAACAGTACACAATAACGGTAATTCTTTCAATATTTACCCATAATAATTCACCGTGCCTTATCTTCTCCATCTAGGATAATTATCAGATTGACATTACAATGACAGCAAAGGGTATTATTACAAAAGTACTGTGTTTTTGGCTAGGGCCGCACAGTGTTACCACATCCAGCTAGGTCTCGGGAATTTGCCCCAGTCACTTTATGATAGTTTACACCTGTTATATCCCGGAAGTCTGCTGTGATCTAGGTTAGGTTAGGTCAGGTCAGATTAGGTTAGACTAATTTTCCAAATTATGTTTGTAAAACGGGGCATATCTCGAAAACAGAGCATCTCCAAGAGAAACACCATAGATGAAAAGTGTGTTAGAATGGTCCAAAATAGTGGGTAATGATACTAAAATATACAATATAGTGAACACAGCAAAGACACTGAATATTTTTTTTACATTATCTTTTCACGATTTATTCATACCTTGCTGATGATTTTGTGGTGTGAAGAAATCCTCAAACTAAACAATAATGTCCCCGGGTTTGTTTTGACGAGGTGTGGTGGGTTCGTCTCCCTGCCAAAGTCGACACTACTGCCTACTGTTGTTGAACTGAACTTGTTCTTGCTCTTGCTGTTACAGGTACCCCGGGTGTTTATTCCAGGGTTGGCCTTTGTATCGGCAGCTCCTGTAAATAGAAATCGGGAAAATGTTGTTGATGTGATGGTGTCCTGAGATATAACCTTTTCAACGGTTTCTCATTTGTCTTTTGTCTCGAGCTTAGCCAATCTCAATAAATTATCAGACACTTTTTATGTCCCTGATTTTGGAAAGTTTTTGGCTTCTTGTGCCCCAGATTTTGGAAAATGTCAGAATCTAAAGACTCTACACAAACTAGAGGAGACTGTGCCACTGTGCAGTAATTTAAATTTGCCACACACTAGCAAGAAGACTGAACAGTTACCACACATCACTACAAGTGTGTGATTGACGAAATCGGTAAATATTGAAAAAATTACGGTATTATTACAGAATAACTGGGTTTTTGGCTTGGATCGCGCAGTGTTACCACATCCGGCTATGTCCTGGGAATTTGCCCCAGTCACTTTATGATAGTTTACACCGGTTATATCTCGGTAGTTTGCCCAGGTTAGGTCCCGGTAGTTTGCCCAGGTTAGGTCCCGGTAGTCTGATGTTGTCTAGGTTAGGTTAGGTCAGGTCAGGTGAGGTCAGACTAATTTCCAAATTATGTTTGTAAAACGGGGCATATCTCGAAAACGGGGCATCTCCGAAAGAAACACCATAGAATAAAAGTGTTTTAGAATGGTCCAAAATAGTGGGTAATGATACTAAAATACACAATATAGTGAACCCAGTTCTTCTGTAAATTTACCAAAATTACCCCTATTGCATACGGTTTTTCTACCTAAAATACCCACTTATTTAGACCATTCTAAGACTATTTTCTTCTATGGCATTTCCTCCATAAATGCCCCATTTCCAAGATAGGGCATATTCAAATGGGGCATTTTGAAATTAGCCTGACCTTACCTAACCTAACCTAGACTACAGCAGACTAGCGGGACCTAACCTGGGCAGACTACCGGGACCTAACCTGGGCAAACTACCGGGATATAACCGTGGTAAAGTACAGGAAATGACCATGGCAAAATAGTGGGACCTAGCCGGATCTGGCAACACTGCTACAAAATGTAATGTTTTCAATAAATACCGGAATATCTTTTTGGTGCATTAGAGTGTTCCGATTCCTACATAGTAGGCTATGCCAAGGAACAAGAACAAGGAGTGTCAAGGGCCAGATGATAAAAACAATGGTTGCCTGGTGTGGTACTGGTACGACGACTCCATAGTAAACAAATAACACACAGAACCATTGTACCGGTACAAACAACACCATCGTCAATCACAACAAACATAGTTGAAATTGAGCAGAAGCTGAAACAGTCCCACACCAATCAAAGGACAAACGAAGAAAACCGGGCAGTAGACAATATCAAACGCAACCCAAAGTACTTCTTCAGCTACTGCAAAAGATTCTCAAAAATAAAAACTCAGATTGGTCCACTAAGAAACAATGAGGGGAACAAATCAACGGACCCAAAGACATCCTGCCAACTCCAGCTGCAGTAGTACAATAGTGTGTTCAGTGTCCCACAACCACATAAACTCATACAAAATCCTACCGAGTTCTTTGCTGATCACACACAGCAGGCGCAGATCACAGACATCACCATCACTGCAGAGGACACAGATAGGGCCATAAAGGAATTGAAACCGAATTCAGCAGCTGGTCCAGATGGGGTGCCAGCCATTCTACTCCTCAAGTGTAGGGAATCGTTGGCACAGCCACTATGCAAGTTGTTGAGATGCTCTCTGGACACAGGATTGGTCCCAGAGCTGCTCAAAAAAGCTACTGTGTGCCAAATTTATAAGGGTGGTGATAGGAGCCTACCGAAGAATTATAGACTGGTAGCCCTCACTTCTCACCTCATCAAAATCTTTGAAAAATGTGCCAGAAACAAGATTGTCGCATACATGGAGGACCACCTCTTGCTCACAGACAACCAACACGGCTTCAGGAAGGGAAGGTCCTGCCTATCAAAACTCCTGGCACATCATGACTGGGTCCTGCATAACCTGGCCGAGGGGAAGAATGTGGATGTCGTGTTCCTTGATTTTGCAAAGGTTTTTGACAAGGTTGACCTTGTTTGTCCCCCTTCCCAAAGTTTCTCTTGGTTAGGTCCCGGTAGTTTGTCCCTGTTAGGTTCTGGTAGTCTGCCCCGATTCAGGTTAGGTTAGGTTAGGTCAGGTTGAGTGAGACTTTTGCTAGAACATGAGAATATTAAATATTTAATATCTTATTTACTTGTTTTTCCCCACTATCCAGGCCCTTGACCTGACCTAACCTAACCTAATCTGAACCAGGGCTGACAACCGGGAACTAATCGAGGCAAAGTACAGTGACCTATCTCCTCATGTTTCTCCCCAATGATTCTATGACCTGTCTACTCTGTACTGCTCTCTCTCTCTGATCTCTCCTTTTATGCTACATGTACTTTGCTTACAATATACTGTACTGTTCCCAGAATATCTAACTCTTTACTTCCATCCTCTCACCTTCCAATCTTCTGACACCTTTCCCTGCTACCAAACCAATCTTACTGTATGTATAAGTAACATCCACTCCACTACTGCCTCTCCTCCATAGGTCAACATTCCTGCAGTTATCCAATTTACACCCAGGGGCCAGGGCATTTCCCACCTTCAATCTGTCAGTTATTTTATTAAATCCTCACTTCATACCTTCCCTTGTACTGTACTTTGCATCCAATCATCTAACACCTGCCTCCTTCCCTTTTTTACTCTTGCCCCCTCCTTAGCAAAACCTACTACTGTACTGGATTCTGCACCCTCTTCAATCCTCTGCTCTCATCTTGCCTTTATTCTTTGAATGCTTGTGCTCCCCTTCTAATATTCTGGTGCCTTGCACTTTGAAAATCATTGCACTAAAAGGTGATTGTTGTTTTACTGTACTTTGGATTTATTTAACAGTGATCTGTGCTACAACTATGGCCTGCTTGACATATGAAGAGTTTGTGACCGGCTGCAGGGTATTGTTACAAGTCTCCAAGGAGCTGGGAGACTCCTGGGTAATGTGCCACTCAGCCAGTGACAGCAGTACCATCTACCTCAGTAAAACCCAGTGCTTCAAGGCTGACTTGTCCACATCCATATCTGAACTTACAGCAGAGAAATCAGAAAGTCCAGATGAGATAGATAAGTTGATTGAAGATTTCACACAGGAGCCGGAACCACCTGACCCCTCATCTGTCAGCAATTCCACTCCTGGATACATCATCACCTATGAGTACCACATTGTGTATAGTCTAAGCCACTCTGTCCCAGCACTCTACTTCAATGCCTGGTATGCATCAGGAAAGTTACTAACATTGAAAGAAGTATGGGAAAGGGTCAGTAATCAGTTTTGTGAACAGATCGCAGATAATAAGTGGAATTCTTTAACCCAGACAGAACATCCTGTACTGGGTCGACCGTTTTTTCAACTGCATCCATGTCGCACTGCAGAACTAATGAGTAATGTGTGTTGTGAGAGTGAACAGACACCAAAAGATGTGAAGAAGTATCTAATAAGTTGGCTGAGTATGTTTGGACCTGTAGTTGGCCTTGAAGTTCCCATCACATATTATAATAAATAAACAAGATGGTACAATTACGATTCAAGGTTTCTATTCCCTATTACATTAGATCAGCAATTTATGTTGGATACGTTTTGAGGTTTCCATAATATTTTTTAGTAAATAACATCATGGTACTGTAAACCACAATCCAAGGATTCCCCTTGGCTACCAAAACAACAGAGTATAGTATACACTGGACTGTTATACAGTATTACCTAACATTAGTTAATCAATTTGGTAATCCAATGAACGATTAGAAATCCGCCACTGTATTGTGCCTGTAATATGGAGAACTTTTCTGTGTTATATATAAAGCTGGAAAGTGTTTTCCCACTGGCTATGGTATGAATTATATCACCTGCAAAGTGACTATATATTTTATTCAAGAAATTCAAGTTTGAAAAAGAGGTATAGTAATGTGGAACAGTCCCAACTCTTCACAAAGCTTTTGCTATAAACCTTATACTGCCTAAAATTGTAGAAAAGTTCTGTATTCGTTTCCTTCAGTTGCTGGAGTCTGTGAAGTTGTTGCCACTATTTCACCATTATAATAAACATATTAACCAGTATTAAACAGTATATTAACCGATTTTTTTTTTTTTTTCCAAGTAATCCATGTGTTCATGCCATGCCACAACTGTACTGGGAATGGGTTGGCTGTTATCCCTTAAATGACCTAGCATGATATCCCAGCTTCAAGCTCCTATTACCCAAATTGTGGTAATATGTACCATATAATTTGTCTGAAGCATCATCACCATTCCTCGAAAAAAATTGGTGCATAGGTTCAGATGTATCCCAGAATAATGAATTGCCAAAGAAAACCAGGGTCTGAGGTCCCTCTGGGATACTAGCCAATTAGACCATTGTTTAAACACTGTGTCTATATACTGTACTGTATACCTATATAATATGCACAGTCCTGTAGTTTATTTGTTTGTCTATCTTGAAACAATGTCGATAATCTTCATTGAGATACTGTAGTGTATACTGTACCGGAGTGTGTCTGCCAAATGCTAAGTCACACCAGTCATAGGTGCTTTAGCTCTTATTCCCTTCCTGTCCATTGTTCTGCACTTTACTTCTGAATGGGTTATAGGCGTACAGGATGTGTATGGATATTGACTTTAACATATAGTACAGTACTGGATTTCATAGATATTTGGCATGGATTGAAGTTGCTCAATGGCATCCATGGCTTGATTGATATTCATGCACATGATTGCATCACCAGTGCACATATAATTCATACTTGTGGAAAATATTTGGAACAAGCCTCCTGACTGGTCAGATATACCTTCGAGATATTAAAAACTTGTTTTGTTTGGACCTGGTAATAATTGGGAAGTAGGTTAATGTAAATATTGTACTGTATTATAATGTGAATGGATCCTAGGTGAATTCCCTTTAATAAGTGTAATTATGTTTCTTGAGATGTAAATGTATCTTTGGGAACAAAAAACATGAATTTAAAGTGATGTGTCAAGCTTAGAAAATCTTTAGTGGTTCCTTTCATAACTTAGGGATTAATACAGCCTCTTTTCTTATCATTAAATATGATACCAATGGTTATAATGTAAATTATTTATTAATAAATATTATTTAATCAAGTAGAGAGGGAATGAACCCTCAATTTCTTAGTTGAACTAAGCTGTAGTTCAGCCGCTGTCGACCTCAAGCTATCATACGGTCAAGACGTGGTCTCTCAACCGTCCACGCCTTCATCAGAGCTGGTTCTGTGATACAATTTTCAAAATGTTCTGGTCTCCCATTACTGCTCCTAGCTAAGTAGCCGATTATTTATGTGGTCACATGATAGGGCTGGTGGTGGTTGTTGTTGAAGATCCTCAAGCTGTCTGGCCGAGCAGCCCCAAGCTCCTGAGGAAGGCCATGGCCTGAACTGGGCTTTCCCACAATGCCCTCAGAGAGTGCATGTTGTGTTGTTGGCGAGTGTGGTTGTGTGTATTGCAGTATTCCATAATGTGTTTAATAGAGTTGGGTGATGTGTTGCATCCCGGACAGGCATCTACAATGGCTCATTCCAGCTTCTGATATATCAGAATGGCCGGGTGGTGACCACATCGCAGCCTGGCCAGGTAGACTCTGTCCTCACGGGGAAGGGGGGATTCAGAATGGTGGAAGTCAGGAGGTCGTGCAAGCAGCTGAGTGTTGTTCTTGAGTGATTGGATGGATTGCTGAGTGATTTGAGTATGGATATGTTTCTGGAGACTGGTTTGGGGTGGGCAGGGTGTAAGAGATGATAGTATTTGTGTGTGGTATCGTGTACTGGGTGTTGTTTTGATGTTCCTTGGCATGTGTGGGTGATCTGCCATGCAGTGTTGTTGTTGTTGTTGTAGTTCCCCAGACTGTCTGGCCGAGCAGTCCCGAGTCTGGTTGACCGAAGCCGCGCAGATGCTCGGACCCCCAAATGGGGGTTAGGGTGATAGTGAGATCTGTTTCTTCGAAGGCAACACACGAGGGGACTGCTGGCTCACGGGCATGTATCCCTGGGCCAACATTCCCACCGTCTATAGTCTTCCTTGTGCCACCCGATCAGGCGATCTCGTCAGCTACCCAGAAGGAATGAGAGATAGTAAGAGAGACAGACAGAACAGGCCAGGGTGTGGTAGAGGATGCCAGATTCCTCATTTCTGGATAGAACCAGCCCTCACCAGGCCATGCAGTGTAGTGGGTGGTGTGTGTTTGTGGAGGCTGCAGCAAGTGTTTGTCTTTGTTGTGTCCAAATGTTGTGCTTGCAAGTGATTTGTGGGCATTAAGTCTTTGCATGCATTTTTTTTTTATGATTGTGATATGTTGATTGAATGACATAGATGTGTTGTATGTTATGCCAAGTATTTTTTGTGTGTGTGTGTGGTATTGGTGTGTTGTTTATGGTGAGATGTGGTGTGTAGCGGTATTCAGCATTCCTGTTGGTGAGAAGGGTTACAGTTGACTTGGTGGATGCTATTTTAAGTCTGTTTGTGGTGGGCCAGGCATTAAGTGTGTTGAGGTAGGGTTGGAGGATGTGAGCGGCTGGTCTGCACTTCTGTGTGTACACACAGCAAAAAACTATGGTTACACCTTCTGCGTGATACAGAATGAACCACGAACGAAGGATTTTGATAACTGCTTCGTTACATTGGTAGTCACCCTACCAAGACAGCCGGATTGTTCAGTATGAAATCCATCGTACCCCCTGTAACCATAGTTTTTTTGCTGTGTGTACATGTGAGTGTTATCTCATCTGCGTAGGAAGCTACATGTATTTGTGGTGTCTGGGTGTTGGTAAGTCATGTATGTATAAATTGAAAAGAGTGGGTGATACTACAGATTCTTGGAGCCTTGGAGGATACCGTTGGTGAAACTCCAAGGGGGGAAAAAGTGGACATTAGGTTGGGGTGAGAAGAAAATAGGAGCTATCTTTTGTATTGCAGAATTACATTACTGAATATTAACATCCACTAGTGTAACATCAGTTGGATCTGTTTTCTATCAGCAAGTTACCCAAATTGGGAATAGAAACCTTAGTTAGCAAAATTAGGCTAAACCTAGTTGGAAACATCTTTGTGCCCTCCTGTAACCTACAGATCTCTCTCTCTCTCTCTCCACGTTTGTGTCACGTGAAGTGACTTGTTTTTCAGACTCCGTCACGTGAGTGGTGGTGTAAGGCTATGTTACACTGTAAACTACGTCCAAGGATAAGTAGCCTACATTGTCCTTGCCAGGATGTGAGCTGCCATGTAAGCCGGAATATATGGCACCGAGAACTGTCATCATCATCATCATCCCTTTGCAGGACAAATTGCTTTATAATTTTATATAGTGCACCCCATCCCCTCACCTGCTATAAATCAAGGGGAGGGGACGTGATATAATAATTAAATGGATGAATACCGGATGGATAACTCACAGGTCTTGTAAAGTGAATCACCATGATGCAACACCCTTAAACTTGTCAAATTAGAGAGGAAATTTCTTTCAGACGTAGCCTACGAATTCAAGTCATTACCTTTCCTTTCATCACTCCCTGTAATTTTTCAACTGTCCCTACTTTCCTTCTATTTTCTTCGTGCTTGCCGTCTCGCCTCCTTATCACCTTCTCCCTCGTCCTACCCAATTCTATGAATCCTGACCCTACCTACATGGTCTACCAGGCTAGAACGGTCTTCTTTCATCCTCAATTTATCTTTCCTTCCTTTAGCTGTCCCTCCTTACCTTCTTTAACGTGCTTGTTGTACCCTCTCTGTCTCCTTTTCCCTTGTGGTGTAAGGTCTTTGTAGCCTGGCACATTCTTCTTGTGTGTCCTTTACACTCATTCCTTTCACACGTAAGAAAGTGGTGGGTGAGCAGAAAAATTGTCAGAAAAATATAAGAACAAACGCGTTTATAAATAGGCTTGACAGTTATGTGGATTTAAAGAGACGAGTCTTGTATCAGGAGCTGACAGGGAATTATGATGTTCTTGTGTTTTTTATGTCCACCATTGTATTACCCTGACAAATCTTCCGAGGTCGCCTTTCCATGTGGTCGACTGCCCTAATTTCTATATAACCTACCTATTTTTAATAATATGTATACACAAGGATAATGATAAGGAAGTCCCCACGTGCAGACAGGTTGTAGGTGCCCACATTAAGGGACCCTGTGATGGTGTATAAAACTTGGTGGCTTCTGTTTCCTCCTGACTATGCCACGAAACAAACTCCGTTAATGTAGGTGGTGTTTTATGGCAATGTTTGAAGGACTCTCTAACCTCCAATTTTCTGACTACAACACGAGAATCCTTAAGGGGAAGAAATTTTGTCCCAAACAAGGCATCGGGCTTGTGCAAAGGTAGAGGCTATAATTATGATAGTGTTCTGATCTCCGGTCCATGAGAGCCAACACAGACTCGTGATTCCACACAAACCGTGTTGAAGGGGAAGCACATTAATTATTATAACCTCAGAGAGCTACGGTATGTGGTCTATACTGCCTAACTGGAGTAACCTATGTCTACCATTTCCAATAAGTAGTTATCTGTCATGAATATTTATGCAATATAATTATTATTCCAATTAATTTTAGGCAGTGATAACAGTCTTTCTCATGCGTATATTGTATATTTACTGGAACCATTTTTCATACAAAATATCTCAAGCTAATAATCAGACTAATAACGCTTGTCGTAACAATGTATTTAGGAGATCAAAGTTATTTGAGCAGATTCTAGTACAATTTACTTGTTGGATGATGTAGTATCTGATGGAGGATGGCGGTCATCTGACGTCACGAGATTATCTGGCAGAAGTACGATCTCGTCTTGAGGATTCACTGAATACCCCTGTGATGGAGGGGAGGACGCAACAGGTGTTGTTTCTTCCGTATCAATGTTGTTTGAAGGTGGAGGCTGAGGGCTGGTTGGGTCTTGCTCGCTGAAGACCCTGTCTTGGGGCTCAGGTTCAGGTGACAATACTCCTTGGTCATTTGGCGGGACATGTAAACAGTCATTGTATGAAGGAGGAAGATCAATGACAATTCTCCTCATACACGGAGGATCAATAGCAGACCTTGTGGGTTCAGGATCAGGAGTGGAAGTGTTGCCTGTGGTATAAGGTGGTGGAGGAATACCGTTGTATACCTCAGTGTATGCTGGAGGCTTGTCTTGGTTCAGTGGAATCTGGAAAATGCGATGGGATTCAGGGTCACCGACATATATCATGTTGTTGATGGGGACGATGACTGCATGACCTCCTTGTAGGAAGTGAGGTACCGGTTGTTGTGATGACCCCAACCTAGTCCTCGACTCCTCAGAGGACGAAGCATCGTCTTGGCGAGCACAGGAGAAAGTGCCCCAACAGCAGTACACTAAGATGAAGAGGAGGACGATGATCATGACGATGAGGGCAAAGAGCGCCTGCGTCGAGGAAGGATAGTTCATTGTACCTGTAGAGGAGAAGGAAGAGTGAGTCACACATTGCTAACACTTCACAAATACCTTATCTAAGTATCTACTCAAATACCTTGCTAACGAGGAGCTATCATTAATATCTGACAACCATAAGTTACACATAGACGAAACTACTTTATCATTATTTGTATAAAGTATTACGGTGGAAAATGCCACTCAAATATAAATCTATCTAATGAATTTCCGGTACAAGTCCTTTCATGTTTTAAAACTACAACACATCACACGTTTTTTATTAATATCTAATATTCATTAATATTAATATTTATTTCTATAAAAAATAAATTAACCCTTTATTAGGCAAGTTTATTTTTTACTATGGCTAACGCATGGCGATGTAATGTAGTTAACGGAAATTTCCCGCATTATAAATGGCTAAAATATCTTTTCCATGAAACAAGCAGCCAATTTATTTAGGTCTTAAAAGATTTATTTTGGCTGACGCCAGACGATTTAATTAATTTGAGGGGAAGCCCTCGCCGTTCAAAGGGTTAATGAGAGAAAGCGGCACAGTTGGAAAAAAGCATACAGCTTCTGGTCAGGTTTTCTGTGACTCCTGGCATATGATGTCCACTGATGGCTTCAGGAGTGTGGTGCCTGACTGGGGTTGTCACACTGAAGGTCACGGCCCGTTGTAGTGTTGAAGACTATACCGGTACCGGGTCAACCCAACTTGAAGCTAAACGACTGGCGGGTACACGGTCATACTCTGAGTCTGGAAACTGAAATGATGACAAGGTAGTAAGTCCTCATGTTTACGTAGTCACCTAAATGATCATGCTATATGTATTAGGTATGATCATCAAACTCACCTGCCACATGCGAGGTGGTGATCAAACTCTCATGAGGATGGTCCATTCTTGCTGGGTTGTCTCACGCTGCGTCTCTTACAACTTCACACTTCACACATATTAACTCCACGCCGGTGATGAAACCAGGGAAGAGAATTTGTCTCTGAAGAGGTACTGGAATTAAGTGTATTAAAGATAATTAAGATAGATACTACTTAAGTCATTCCACGATAGGTTTACTTCCGTCTTGCTGTAAAGGAAGATACACATCGTTGAATATGTGTCATTGATGGAAAGCCCAGCACAATAAAAAATATTGATTTTCCACTATCAATTGTCCACAGAATTGTAAAACTACCAGCAGTTGCGCCAGAGTAGCCTTTACCGTTCCTTATGTTAGGATAATACGGATAAAGATGTAGTGAAAAAGATGCACACTACCCTACATTTCTGTAACAATACCACCATTGGAATTTAAAATGACAGAAACAAGACAATGGCAGATGAATTGTGTATATTGACTCAGGGAGGCTGCCCGGAGAGTGACTTGGAAGTTCATTGTGTTGCCAGGCAATAGGGGATTTTACTATTTATTTGCTTGCTTCATTTTAGGATTTTGATAAGTAAAATACAGTTTGACTGCAATATAACACAAGTACGAGGAATTTTTATACAACATGTACACATTTTGATGTTTATGAAAACTGCAGTATTGTATTCACGCTGAGTAACAAAGGAGCGAAATTCCCACCCACCCTGAATGTCGTTTTCTCTCTCTCTCTCTCTCTCTCTCTCTCTCTCTCTCTCTCTCTCTCTCTCTCTCTCTCTCTCTCTCTATGTTCCGACACTGGACATAGGCTTCATCAAGCCAGTTACCGTGGCACAGGTCAATTGCTACTCACACACACACACACACACACACGTCACGACTTCCGAACTGGTATCCAGCCACATAGGGAGAGAAGTGAGGGTAATTCCCAAATACTGCAGCTGTTATGGTACCAGCGAGGGTGTTTTACGACGTTCGGTGGCCTTATCGTTAGTGCCTGAAATTAAATTTGGAAGAGTAACTATTCTCAGCTCATCATCTGAGAGGATTCAATCTCCCTAACCTAGCGATAGATAACGAGTCCAGCACACTAACCACTCGGCCACCTCCCCTTTCTGTCAAGTATCGTCGTCATTTCTGCGACACATAATAAATTCACCTGTAATGTAATATACTCGTGTTGGAATTCATCATGACAATATTTTTCCAGGGTAGTACAGTTGCCTGACCAAGTTCGTTCAGTTCGAACTGTTTTTTTTTTTCTTCAGTTATATGGAAAACATTTAATTCGATATTGTTACAGTTATATGGGTGCTGATTATATTACAGATAATGAACATAATACATGACATTTCAAAATTTACATTATTACCAGATTATCTGTGGCCCTATCCCTACACCTGTCAGGACTTAAGGGGATAATACACTTTTGAAAAATCTGGAGAAAATTATTCCTCCAAACTGTTTCAGGCAACATACCACCAATAGTTTTGTTCATCTGGTTGTGTTTCATGGCAGAGTTTAAAGGAATAAAGGCACTCCAATGTACCAAAAGTGTATTACCACCTTAATTAACAAACTTCATCAGGTAAAACTGTATACCATTTTTATGTCAACACACATCGTCAGACACCATGCACACATTCCTTCACTCGAGTCACTGAAACAACAACATCACATTACTTCCCACAACCCCGACCCCTAACAATTCAGCTCTATTCTTCACTGAAACAAAAACATCACATTACTTCCCACAACCCCGACCCCTAATAACTTATCTTTGTTCTTCACTGAAACAACAACATCACATTACTTCCCACAACCCCGACCCCTAATAATTTATCTCTGTTCTTCACTGAAACAAAAACATCGCATTACTTCCCACAACCCCGACCCCTAATAACTCATCTCTGTTCTTCACTGAAACAAAAGAATCACATTACTTCCCACAACCCCGACCCCTAATAACTTATCTTTGTTCTTCACTGAAACAAAAACATCACATTACTTCCCACAACCCCGACCCCTAGTAACTCATCTCTGTTCTTCATTGAAACAACAACATCACATTACTTCCCACAACCCCGTCTCCTAGTAACTCATCTCTGTTCTGCTCTTTCAGGTACTAAAAATAAGTTGACACATTGATGCCACCTGTAAGCCAACCACTCACCACCACACCTTCACCCAAAGAACAACTATCACAGCACATACACACACACACACACATTCTTTTACACATACATACACACACACACACACATTCTTTTACACACACACACATTCTTTTACACATACATACACACACACATTCTCTTACACACACAAACACACACACACACATTTTTCTACACACACAGAAACATACACACACACACACGCACACTACACACTCGCCTTCTTTTCTTAATTAAAACACATACAAACAAACCACGAGGGAAGGTAAGGAGGTAATAATACACTTTGGGTACATTGGAGCCTTAATTCCTCCAAAGTATGCCAAGAAACAGGACCAAATTAGCAAAAATAATGGTAACCTAGCTGTTGCCTGGAGTAGTTTGGAGGAATCATTTGCTCCAGATTTACCAACAGTGTACTATCCCCTTAAACATGAATTACACACCAGTGACCAATAGGCAACACATCACCATATACACACAACACTCACATACCACTATAAGATAACGCAACACATTATATATAAAAACTGTCCCTCTCTTTCTATTTCCTTCTCCCTCGTGCTACAGGTTCTACCAGCGAGGTCTTCTGTCTTCCTCTTTCAGTTCATTTTATTTATTGAGTAACTAATTATCACGTCCAGCCAATAATTATGCACACAATACAGTCTTTATACATCCACTACACAAGTTAATAAATAATAATAATAATATTAATAATAATCTCTTCAGTACACCATATCATAATTATAGACTGCCAGCCGAGGCATTATATACTTCTCACTACTATCCTCATGTCACCATATATGTAATTATGTTTGTCACACCACATTATTCTGTCACTGATAATTACACCACAGAAACTATTACCTCACACACCACATAGATCATTACTCTTATGACAGTACAAATGGCACTCTTTTTATCATCGCCTTCATCACAGACATAATTGAGACTTCACATCATACACACACTATCATTATTTAACACGAGTATTTTCACACCACATCTCATACTCAACTCACCACGTGCCTACACCATATTATGCACCTAATATATAGCCTACCGTAGTACAGTACAGTCACAAGCATTAATAAGTATCCAGGTATGCTTGGAATACATAGAGACAGTAAATAAATGCACGATAAAATCTCCATTGAAATTTGTTCGTTGGTGAATTGGACTGTTCAAAGCTTCAACCAAAGCTGTATACTTATTAGTGCTCGTGACTGTACATACCTTCACCACACTTCTCACCATGCACCATCTTCATTACACAACTCATCTCACCACAGTCTTCATCACTCATAATCACCAACACACAGCCACAAAGCATAATAGGAGGTTTAAGGGATGCTATTGCTTTCTTATCGTCATTTAAAAGTGTCCCTGTGAAACCGATTATTACCTCCGATCGCCTCACTTCATTCCTACGTCGCCAACTCTTGTTTAACGCTTGTGTCTATTTCCAACGCTGCACCCTCAGTTGGGGATATTTTTATATTTTTATTTACGATACATTGTTTATAAATTTACTCGAACACAGAGTAGTATTTTACATGCACCCAACTGTATTTCTTTTACCTTGTTCATGGGAAGTACTCTAATGGCTAGTTTAATTAGAGTCAATGCGAGAGAGAGAAGAGAGGAGGTAAAGCAAGGATGTATAGTCCACTGTTGTTGTTAGTAGTAACTGTGGTGGTGGTAGTGTTGGCGGAGAACTACTAGTAGGAGGGAGGGAGGGAAGGAAGGAGAGAGAGAGAGATGGTGGGTGACTAAACCGGAGAAAATAAAACCAAGCAACCACTACACCATTGGAGGACCATCTATACATTATCATCACATCATCCTCAGGCAGCCACGTACATTAATACCTCGCTTCAAACTTTACCACAAACAGCCACCACCACATGATATAGTTTGAAATATAGTAAGTGTAGAAGAGAGGAAGGTATAGCTAGCTGGTGGTGGTGGTGGTGGGCGTGACAAACAAGTAGCATGCATGAAGGTAGTATGCCAGCTTCTACTCCCTACTATATCCCCCCCATGGCCTGCTCCCCCCCCCCCTACCCCCAGCCCCACCCCTCTCCTTGCCCCTACCCCAGCCCCTAGAAGCTACCTACCAACCTAGTGCGGCCACAGCAATTAATACTTGGGAGTGTGCCCGCTTTACCTCCTCCTCCACTCTCCCACTTATGCAAGAAGCTCACTCATTGCTAGCCACTAACTCTCCCAACTTTAAAGGGGTTTGGGCGCCCCTTCGGACCTGAGCCAATCTCTTCCCTCTCTTCGATCCCTAAACCTCCTTTCCTTTTTTTCTTTCATGCTTGCTGTACTCTTCTTTCTGCCTTCGATCTATTCTGTTCTATTATAATGGTTTTTTTCTTACTCCTTTCAGTAGCTTATATGTATGTGTGTGTTATGTGTGTGTTATGATGAGGTAAATAGAGTTATTACACAGAAACAAAATAATTTCTGTAGACAAATTTTCCTCATGTATTTCCCGAAAACAAATTTTTTTTTAGAGTGCAAAGTAGTTTATTTAAATATTTTACAACCAAAAAACGTGTAATTCGGAAAATTTCTCTCGTTTATAGTTGACGTATCTTGTCACTGATAACTCTTCCATAGATATATCCTTATAATTATATTGTCAAGTTATAAGCAGATAAAGTCACAGTAACATTTATTGGATTCAAGCAACACTTCCCCCACTCACTCCCCCCCCCCCCAACAGATTCTCCTCTCCCTCCACCCCCATTACCCCATGCATGTAACCTGTCGCGCAGAGAAAGGGCAACCGGGACATAGGGGTATCGAGGAGGGTGGGTCATAATTATTGGAGGTGATAGTATTTATATTAAGGGGGTGCGGGAGTATGGGACAGGCTTGGGGGGAGTTTGGGGGTTGCGGGAATAGGGGGACAGGCTTGGGGGGGTAGAAAGCTTGTCCCCTATTCCCCCCCCCCTAAGCCTGTCCCCCTACTCCCGCACCTCCCAAAACCCACCGCACCCCCCTAAACCCCCCCAAGCCTGTCCCCCTATTCCCGCACCCCCTTAATACAAATTGTGCTTAATACACGGACAGGATTTGCGGCTCCAATTTTCCGACTACATCACAGGGTCCCTTAATTAATCCAAATCCAGCTGTATTTTTATTATTGCATTAATATTTTATGTATTAACCATTTTTGTGTATAAATTCCATTCATTTAACTAATAATTCATATTTATACATAAAGCTGATTATAGGAACAGTTTGTTTGTAAGGATAAGGAAGCTACGTGTGTACAATGTCAATTTATTTATTTATTTATTAGCCTGTGAGAGAACTGTAAAATAAATTAATGTGGATGAGATGATGTTGGAAATTAAACCTGAAATCCAAACATGTAATTAACCCTGAAATCCAAAAATGTAATTAAACCTGAAATCCAAAAATATAATTACACCTGAAATCCAAAAGTGCAATTAACCTGAAAACCCAAAAACGTAATAAACCTGAAATCCAAAAATGTAATTAAACCTGAAATCTAAAAGTGTAATTAACCTGAAAATCCAAAAACATTGTTATGCCTGAAACCCAAAAATAATGTTATACCTGAAATCCAAATTTTTTATTATATCTAAAATCCAAAAGCTTAATTAAACCTGAAATCCCAAAATATAATTAAACCTGAAATCTAAAAGTGTAATTAACCTGAAATTCCAAAACCAATTAAGCCTGAAATTTCAAAATGTTTGCAATTAAACCTGAAAACAATTAATCAAGTTACCTGAAATTATTAAATCTGTAAAAAGTAAGTTTATTAAAATCATTGCTGTAAATAAAAGTATGACAGTGAATTAAACTCTAAACAATAATAAAAGGTTGCCTACTCTATGAACGAAATTATAAATACCCACCCTATTTATTTGTTTATGTAGATCAAGAGGTTGGTAGTAGTGGTGGTAGTGGTGGTGGCAGAGGTTGGTGGTAGTGGTGGTGGAAGAGGTTGGTAGTAGTGGTGGTAGTGGTGGTGGAAGAGGTTGGTAGTAGTGGTGGTAGTGGTGGTGGAAGAGGTTGGTAGTAGAGGCAATAGTGGTGGTGACAACAGTGGCAATGGTGTCCAGATGATGGCAGTCAGTAGTGATGGTGATGGCAGTGGTGGTAGTAGTGGTGGTGGCAGTAACAGCGAAAAGATTAAAAAAAAGCCATTAGTATATCCTCGATTCACATTATTACAGAGAATATGGTTAATGTGGTAAACACCCCCCGAATCAAACCCGATACCCTTGTTTAAGCTTCATATAATAGTCAGTATTGGATATGCAGACTACGATGATAATGACACATAATACTATTCAGTTCTCTATTGTGGTACAGTATATAGGCCGGATGGAATACATAGCACAAAACCCTAGTTGTGGTCAAGATTAGAACCTACACACTCCTGTCTACGAAACCAATTAATTATCTATTCACATATTTTGGCCTCAACAATGAAGGTAGTGCATGACAAACAGGTATTTTGATCATATATGCCATCAAAGTGACACACACACAATGGGACAACTTTAACATGCCTCTTCTTCGTTGATCTCTACAGTAGGTTCGTTGCTCCTCTTGCTCTTCTCCCCACGTCTGGCTCTTCTCTCCTTTGGCTGGTACGTCCGTCCCTCTTCCGTCCACACACACACCCTGGCTGGAAAGAAATGCAGGGTGTGGCATGGAAAGCTTCCCATGCTCTACCGTGCATTAAGGCCTGTCTACCTACCTATTCTGCAGCTAATATATTCAATATACTCATAATATACTCATCAATATATTTCATCACATATGTCAGTCAATACAAACATAAAAGATACACCTTGGTTCCTGTGCTCTGGTTGTGGTCGTCCTCTTCTCTAAGGAGTGGTCGTCTTGTTATCCTCTTGTTCGTTCTCTTCATGACGGTCGTCCTCTTGGTCATCGCTTTTCATGGGAGTCGTCCCCTTGGTTGTCCTCTTCATGAGGGTCGTCCTCGCCGTTGGCCGGGCACCCTGGCTGGAAGGATAAGCAGGGTATAGCACGAGAAAAATCTCATGCTCCACCCTGTCATAAGGCCTGCCTACCTAAATTTATTATCAGTATTATATATTCATGGTTATTCTAGTATACCCGTCAAATTTACATATGCATATCATCAAGTACATAAATTTACAGATACATTACTGTGAATACCTGGGTCCCTCTTCTCTGTCCTCTGGTCACTCTGGAAAGAAGAAAACCGACATAAATGATTTTGTTCAGAATTATAAGTTGTGGTAGTGCAAGCAAGCAAAACACAATGATAATATACTACAAATAATAACCAAGAAAAAACACATTTCTAAAATGATTTAAAAAAAAGGTAAACCGTATGTAAACAACAAATGCACGTATTAACAAATGAAAATACATATAAATCCCATATAAGACTTCATAAAAAAAAAGTTAAGATTGGTCTCAAAATGCACATGAAAAGATAATGCCAAGGAACAGCATTAAAAATTTGTGTAAGAAAACGTTCCCATTTTAAAATAAACAAGAGGAACGAGGTTAGTACAGTAATAGTAGTGTTGTTGCCTTTTCTTCTCAGTGGTCCAGGGTATAGTATATATACCTAGAGATGACTTTATGGGTAGGGGAAGTAGCAAGTGTCCTCCTGTACAGTCCATTCAGTGGATTAGTTACGATACCTCTCCATAGATACACAAAGAGCTCATAGATTCATAGACAGATCATGGATCCACAGACAGGTCATACATAGATCCACAGACAGGTCATACATAGATCCACAGACAGGTCATAGATAGATACACAAACAGGTCGTAAATACACAGATAGGTCATAGATCCACAGACAGGTCATGGAAGGATAGACAGGTCATAGATACACAAACAGGTCGTGAATACACAGACAGGTCATGGATCCACAGACAGGTCATGGATCCACAGACAGGTCATGGATCCACAGACAGGTCATGGATCCACAGACAGGTCATGGATGGATAGACAGACAGGTCTATAGAATGGTTCGGAGAAGACTTTTTTTTCAATGCCTAAATATAAAAGACTAGAAAAAGTTGATAATTATATAAATGCACATCCTGACGTTAATTTACAAGAAAAATATCAATAAACACGCATGCATCTACATCATCACAAGAACATAAATTTAATTAACAAACTGTAATATTCTGAAATTAATATATCATAATCTATTACTCTTGATGTGTAATCGGATACTGAAACAATAAAACATGCATATAAATGTTAGTGACAAATATGAACAGTTACCCTAGAACAAATAATCATAGTGTAGGAATGGATGGTGGAATGGTCGATTGCAACTGGTGAGACTGTAAGATTGGTTGTTGTTATGCAGGTGATGTAAACACTGAATCCAGACACTTGTATGTGGAGTTGATTCAGCTATACACCTACAACTATCACAGGGCTGGTGGGTACCTTGGGTTAATCAATGAATACCAGCATGGGGGGAGGTATAACACTGGTAAGTAGGCTACCCTTATGGATGATGCAGTGGCTTTGTTGTTGTATCCCTGGAAGAGAGGGTTAGGCCTACTATTTTCCACCGCAGGCTTAAAATGTCAATGCAATGGAAATGAACACCACTGTTAATCTGTTGTCACACTTTACCAGTAGTCTATGACAATGCTATATACATAAATATCAAATATGAAAAAAATATATTGCAATACATATAATTATAACAAGAAAATAATGAATTTTGCCGTAGTAACTATAACCTGATACACATATACATCGCCATACTTAGAAATTGGTACTACTTGTATACACTGCAATATTAAAACATTATCATAAACTAGAAGACTGGTCAGCTTTGTGGACGACGGGTAGTATAATTATCATAGCCAATCTGGGCTTAATTCACAGCTTGATCAATCGACTTCAACATGTGTTTCGTGATCATAGAGTTTAACATTACTCTGTGTAACTGCATCACAAATCATCAGTCGATAATATTGTCAGAATCAGATAAATTTTTAGCTATTGAAACTGTTAAATATTACCCTTATAATTATAATATTAGTTGTTTTTTTGCCATAATATAATTAGCATTGTTATTGTTAGTACTTTTGCTGTTCTACAAGTATATAATGCTTGAAGTTACATAAAATACATGCAATGCGTTTTCATGCAACATGCGAACTAAATGCACTTCGTCTTAAGTCCATGCAAATTATCAGACATTCCACACATTACCCACATGGAGGCCAGTATTTTTTACCATAAAATAATAATGAAGGATACAACAAATGTAGGATGAGGTAATGGTGGTCCAGAAATTATAACCAGACTGAGGAGTGTAACGTGACACTGTGACCAGAACGTGACAAAAGAGTGACCAGATCGTTAAATGGCGACCGAAATGTAACACAGCGACGGAACGCAACCGGAACGTGACAAAAGAGCGACCGGAACGTGACAAAACGACTGGAATGTCACCGGGCAGCCAGAACGTATGAAGATAATGTCCTTGCTGCTGATATTCCACCAACCACCACCACTCACTGAGCTATCTGGAAAAAAAAAAAAAAAAAAAAAAGGTCATTTTCAGGCTGTATGTTCCTGGGGGCGGATGCACGAAAGACCTTAGCGGCCGTTAAGTTACCTTAGCCGCCATTTTTGCCCTTAACTCACTATGGTGGTATGCACGAAACACCTTAGCGGCAATTGTGGCGGCCATCTTTAACCTTACGGCTAAGGGTGGTCGAGAGCACCCTTTAGACGACCATAGGGTTGAGTAGTGGAGCGTTGTGCTGCCCACCATCGTACAGTAATACCGAAATTATGGTACTTTCCTCAAAATTATGGTACGCTGTGCACATCAATTATGGTATTATTATTGTACTACTGTGCTAATCTTCACTAATAAGCAAATTTTTAATAACCAAGTTATATTATAGGCCTACTATAAAA
Organism: Petrolisthes cinctipes; assembly: GCA_033782935.1. NCBI lineage: Eukaryota > Metazoa > Arthropoda > Malacostraca > Decapoda > Porcellanidae > Petrolisthes > Petrolisthes cinctipes. Next base: position 28,206 of record JAWQEG010003721.1, on the reverse strand, counting down.
GAGGAAAATCACATAGGTTAAAAATGCGTTTATTTGTTATTATTTTCAAATTATATCCTCGAATAGATGCTCTTTTCTTACCATAATTATTCATTTTGTATGTTCCGACATTGTATTGGTCTACTACAACTACCACCATTGTCCTACCACAACAACAAACATTACACAGGGAATGATAAGTTTGGAAAATCATCTAAACGGGAATAATCACCACCACATTCACTACTACCACAACTACAACCTTCACATAAATAGGGAAGAAAAGTAGACAGTAAGAGAGGAATTAAGGTGGTCAGAAATCTCGGCATACTCTGGTTGTAATAGCTAGGCCTCCCTGTTATGAAGTCGGCAAATTCAAAGTTTCTCAATCCTCCAAACTATGCTAGGAAACAAATGACCCTAAAGCCTACATATTAAATCAACGTGTATTCTGGTGTGATGTGGATGAATGGTAGCCACCAGAAAATGTGTTCTCTTTTTTTCCATTCAGTTATCATAATCATGAGTTCTTCATCAGCTGCAATATAATTTGCACGTCTTGCACGCTTAGTAGGAGGCTCTTCTACCATATCAAGTAATTAAATGCCAAAATAAATTGCTAAAGAAATCTCACACAATGTTCACCTCCCACTTCACGCAATGAAAATGAGTCATTTGTTTGTTTTCTGTGATAAGCTGTCATCCCAACTGACTTCTGATTGGCTTATGTTGCCTAACTTGTCTATGAAGGTGCCCTCTCATTGGCCCAGAGAATGTCAGCTGGTGGTCCATAGTCGGAAGGGAATGGAACGAAACAAACATGGCCGACTGCTAAGATCACCTAAGGGAACACTAAGGTTGATGTTAAGGTCAATAGAGCATACAACCATAGCAGCAACCTTACCATCCCCTTAGTGAAACTGCCTAAGGTTACCTTAACGGTCACTCCGCTAAGGTCTTTCGTGCATCCGGCCCCTGTACAGTAGCGCACCACAATCTCTAGCCCACCCGAGTCGAAGCCCGATATCTGAAGCAGGAGGTTTCTGGACGACAGCCCACCCAAACCATCACGAAGCTACACACATTTCGAACCATTGAGGGTTTATAATGGGCTGTCAACCAGAAACCAGCTATTCCAGATCCCTGGTTTTGACTCAGATGAGCTCGAGATTGTAATGTGCGACTGACTGTACAGTCACGAGCATTAGTTTCTTTACTTCCATAGCGAGAGTGAGGTCAAAGTCGTGATTGGAGAAGGGCCAGGCAAACAAACACTGGAAGTCAGTCAATCATGCCGGCGTAAAAGTTGTTGGACTCCAGTAAGTGAACACTTTTAATAATGACATGAAGCATCATCCCACCGTTATGAACCGACCCGATTTTTGTTCGTCTCTTCCATCTCCAACAACTACTTTGACCTCACTCTCGCCAGAGGGTAAAGAAACTTATGCTCAAGACAGTAGCCTACATCATAATTTATCATGAACATAATTAAGTGGACTATGTAAATATAACAAACGATCCCCATTACCCGTCATCATGAATGCGACTGAAGCAGCATTATTTTTTATACATACCGCGATACAGCAGCATAAATTGTTCTGCTAGGTAAGGAGATATTTTCTTGTTGGTAAATTGGATGGGTACTGATTCCTCCAAACTATGCCAGGAAACAAATCACTTCGATGTTACATATAGGGGATCTTTTTCGGGACCATGTGATCGTGTGTATATGACACCTGGTGGTGGCTTCTGATTCCTCCTGATGATACCACGAAACAAGCTCTTTGAGTGTAGGTACTGTTTGTGTCGTGGCAATGATTGAAGGACTCGTCAACCTCCAATTTTCTGACTACATTACATTAGTTATACAAAAAATTTCAAGACACTTTTGACATTCCATTGATTTTGTCAGTAAGGATTCCTAGACAATAACTTTAGATAATTTTTTACACTATTGACCTGAATAATGATGATAATTATGCAAATGCACAATGCTATAAAGAATCACTATATATACCCAGCGTGTATACTTCTGTTTTATGTATTACCTCAGTACAGTACAATCACAGTCAAACTAAATATTCTGTCCTCACTCACTCTCTCATGGCGAGCGTCGATATGCATAATATATTATATCTATTGGTATGACTGACAGAGGATGAAGCCAGGAATACCACACTATATAAATATATACCTGGACGCTCCTTCCATACAGGTGGTGTTTCGTGGCATTTATTGAAGGATTCATTTGCCTCCAATTATCTGACTACATCACAGGGTTCCTTAAAATAAACCGATTAGAAATTCAACGAGACCCACAAATGCGACAGGAGTAATTAACTGTACCCAGGATAATGATTATTGTATATGTGACTCAAGAACCTGCATGAGGTGACGGTAACTGACGTGTTTTGAATGGAAGCAGACCAATGACATACATACAGAGTAATACCTGGTGCCTGTCTCGTCTCCCGATCTTTCTATTATGATTTAACTCCAACAAAAAATAAATAGCAAGTCACCAGTCACCACCATTATTACTTATCTATAGATGTAGGAAATACCAGGACTATGCAATTATGGTGAGGTGTGAGTGAGCTGCATGGCGGTCTGCTGGTCTTTTGGTCCTGCGTGGGGAGTGAAAAGCAGCAGCAAGTGATCGAGATTAAAACACACACATGGTCAGTGGTTACGTCTTCTCGTCTCTGGGTGTGAGGTTAAAATGGCTGCTTTGCTTCGAGTCCCTTGATCCCTTCCTGAGATCCTGATCACAGGGTACATGAAACTAACTTTGAACCTGCAGTAGGACGGTGTAGGCTTCATTCTTACTAAAAAATTAACACTGATAAATACTAATACATTTATATGACATCAGCATGCTTATAATAGAAGAATATAGATAGTCTGTGTACAATTAGTTTTACCAGCGAGTCACTTTTGTTTTAATCTGGCGGGTCATTCAAACCTCCGTTCCATTTCTCCCAAAGCAGGTATCACACACGGTGACACGGGTCTATTTTCCTCCGTCCTGTGGCCAGTCTAAAGCTTCCTACGTCATCCAACCCGTTTTAAGAGGTGTAGAGGACAACAACGAATCTATGTGAGGCAAATGTAAATTTAGATCGGGGGATGATGGACGGAAAACGGAGGAAATAAGTGCCAGTGTGATAAACCCATAAGCTTTCATCACCAGTATATCGCAAGAATTGTAAAAAGCAGAGATGAAAAAATAGAACAGGTTTTATTACTGTCCTCACAAGAAGCTAAATGAATACTTGTTATAAAATTGCTAAGGAAGAGGTATATACCCATCGTAACCCAAGTACACACACACACACACAGTTGACTACTACTTTTACTATCACACACACACACACACAGGTATCAGCCTATACTGATAGTGGCCTTCAGCAAACCTATGGGAGGCCAACGCACCACGAGTAACACGAGCTGGAACATAGAGGTGGCAGAGAGGAGTTAAGAGGATGCAGCACATTACTTCTGATCTTGAAGAGCAGGTATAATGATGCAACAGAACGACGGTGACTCAAATTACAAGCAAGTGAACCACCGGTAAGAAAATTACCATTAGAAACAATCCTATCCAGCAACTTGAGATGGCAGTCAGCTGCTGAACACCACACTGGAGAACAGTATTCCATCAGAGGCAACACAAAGGAGTTAAAACACCGCAGTAACAATGAGTGATCTCCCAACACACGCCAACCTCTACGCATAATTACCCAACTTTTGGGAGACACACATCGAGATTGACCGCAAATGCTTCTCAAAAGTAATTGAAGAAAAAAATGAAAGCGTGAAAGGTGGACATATAACTGCATAAAGTACACATGCAACATTTTTGTAATTTCTACTTTTGATTTCTAGAAAAAAGTACTAAATACCAATGACTGCCCAAAATCCCTACGTTATTTAAATTTTTGCTAGGGCGTCCCTACGTGACTAAAAATCAGTCAAAAGTTCCTACGTTTAGGGACCTGCTGCCACATGCGGTTGGCAACACTGGCCCCACAGTGTCACTTTAATAATTAGGGCTCACACGATTATAATTATATCAAGAACCTACTTGATTATATTTAACGCTTGGTTGATACTAAAATATGTAATTGAAATATATTTATGTCGAAAATTATTTGGTCTTAGGCTATTTAGAGGAAATTACTTTTGCATGAAATTATAAGTTAATATAAAAAAAAGTGTTATGGCAGAAGTCTAGTTGTATGTACTGTGACGTCACTATTATGATGACGTCAAATTCGTCAACTAGTGTTCAGTGTGCCGTGGTATTGACAACTTGATGTGGGTGGGTTAGGTGATTATACTAACATTTTGCAGGGTATTTATATATTGTAAGTATTATACCCAATGTAGCTAGTCGTAAGAAACAGTAAAATAAGAGCTGGTGCAGGTTGGTTTTTGATAGCTTTAAATATTGTTGAAAATGCATATAATTATATATATGTATGTATATTTTTATATTTTACAGTTTCACTTTTTCAGGAACCAACAACAACATAAAACAACTTCAAACCAGCCCTGTGTGATGTAGATACGGGAGTGTAGATGTGCTGGTTGCTGAACTCTTTGTAAAATATCAATACAAAGTCTTCAAGGTAAATAATATAAAGAGGGAATAAGGCTGTTTTTTAGAGGATAGAAAGACCTCCATATGGATCTCTATTGTCGGTGATTAGATGAGGGGTGACCCATCATTAGTGTCACATGTCTTTTCCCCCAAATTTCGAGTTTATTATCCCACGTGAATGAATTGGTGCTCCCACATTTAGGTTGTATATTATTCAATGCATTTCCCTGTATGTTTGCCCAGGTTAGGTCCCTGTAATATGCTCTGGTCCAGATTAGGTTAGGTTAGGTTAGGTAAAGACAGGCTAACTCTAGATCATTTTAAATATTACCTATTTAATGTGTTACCATATTTACTTTGCTTTGCCCAGCAATCCAGCCTCTGGGGGGGAGGGGGGATCAAACATGGTCTAAATGCACTGTTGCACTTATATTTCTGCAGCTCTTTTTAAATTTTATCAATAAAAATATCAAGTAAATTTTGCTTTATGAATTTTGATAAAACTTATTACATATGGTGGTATGTAACCTACCCTAACCTAATCTGGACCAGGGCAGATTACAGGGACCTAACCTGGGCAAACATACATGGAAATCAAACATGCATGGTTATAATGCACTGTTGCACTGGGTAATGACTCCATAAAGTAAAAACCACCACCAACCAAAATAAGAAGGAAAATGGTAAATATAACTTCCTTTAGGAAGAATGGTTGGATGGTGTGATGCTCAGAGCTGACTTCATTTGCTAATCATTAACCCCTATTAGACAGACATGCATAAAGATGCCTGCCCGTGTAAGATAGGCATTTTCCACAAGTGTGAAAAAAAAAATAATAAAAACCTTCATAAAATCCTAGCTAACCAAACAAAAAGTAAGAAAAATATATTGGTACGAATGGGAAGTACTGTACTGTACATGCCTTTAGGTCTTTTGATGCTGGAGACCTCTTGACTATGTAGTCTTTCACTGGTCAGGCAGGGAATTTTGGAGGAGGCATTCTCGAAGCATAATTATTTTGCTTTTGTGCCTGTGGAACATGCCATTCTGAGTTTTCCATTACAATACAATTATTGTATGAAATTGCACAAACTGTACCATAATCATTCAATGTTTGATCACTGCAATTGTATTTGCACTGCAGTATTAGCACTGTAGTATTAGCACTGAAGTAGGGTACTTGTAACCCATATACCAGATGGCTGGGGGCAAGAGACTCTCAGGACGAAGACATTCTTATTGTTACCATATCTGTACAAACACAAACTCTGGTGGTGATAAGGGACAGGAGTGGGAGAGAACTTGGGATGTGATCTAGTAATTTCCTTGCTAAATATGGCATCGAATGGGCCCAGAATATACAGTTGGTTAATAGGTTAATGTGAGCAACATTCTTTCTTTACCTGTAAATTTATCCAATATTTCTATAATTTACAATAGAGCACTTTAAATATCCCCCCCCCCCATGATTTTTTAGAGCAAGAGATTATTAAGCAGGGTGGAATACCATAGAAACACATTCATTGTACACCTATACTGTACCTACTCTCAGTCGTAGCTCTCCAGGTCATGACATTGGTTTCAGCGGTGAGATATATTTGTTATTACAATCATTTGGTCAGTGTAGAGAAAACTATTTTTGTATTATATCCCATGAACTAGTCCCAAAGAGCTCAGTATAGTATTTCCATGTTACCTTACTTTATATAAATAGGTTGATTATGCTAAATTGTTATGTCTATTGTAATACTAATTAGGTATTATAGGAGTAGAAACAGAAAGTAGGTTTGATATCTTTTTTGAACAGGTAGAAGAGGTAGACATCCTCTTCTAAGGAGGTACTACTGCCAAGGTGTCAAGAGCTTCAGGGAATTGCCTTGATTCTTGTTTGTCTCCCAGACCTTGGTTATTGATTACATTTTTTCTGTCTCATACAAGTGGAGTTATCAGGCCAGCTCAGCTACACAATACACATCCATAGAAATGTCACATATCCCAGCTCTAACTCGTAGTACAGCAGGTCTTACCAGTAAATCTAAGTCGCAATCGTTGTGTGTCTCACGAAGTTGTTGTTCTCCCGAAGCAGAATGGCCTCCTGCCCCACAAACCCCCTATTCTAGCCCTGTGGGTGATGGCTAGTATTCACACAGAATAAAGTCAACCCCGTGGGCAATCTGATGAAGTGATATAGCCTACTATATCGCATGGCAGTTGGTGAGATAGATGAAGAATTGATGTAGCAAAGGTACTTTATGAGAACCCTCCTGGTGTGGATATGTTCTCATTTGGATGGATACACAATAGAGCCTGGAGATTCCTATCGCTCTGTCCGAAGGGGCGCTTAGAGTAAGTACTCCCTAAGGCCTACTGTGTATCCAAGGGCATGGGCTGGTGCAGTGGTATTGTTGTAGTATTGCTTCCGAATGGTCATGATATCGAGGCTGCCACAAGCTAACCCGGTGGAGATAACTCATCGCACCACACAATTTACCAAGCATGAATACCAATAATAACTTTTGATGTACAGCCACAATCAAATATCCACCGACAATTTCCTTCCATCTTGGCAATAAAGAACAAACAACACGTGTATGATTTTACAGCCCCTCATAGTAATAATTGAGGGGGTTGAGTTGACGTAAGGTGTTGTATGATTATATTTTGATATGATACTTATTTATTTTCACGATGGAAGGAAAGTGTTGGTGGTTGTTTGATTGTGGCTATACATGGGATGGATGCATATTTATGTTGCCGGCTGTACAGTAGTCCCAAGTGTTAAGCCCCTTCCACACGAGGGGCAAAAAGACGGCGGCCACGGGGAACGGAGTGCAATTCTTTTGATTTTTACCAGTATTACCAAATCTAATAGTCTCTGGCAGGCTGGCAGCCATTGGGAACATGTGCCCGCCACCCATCCACAAAATTGGTAACAATGTCTCGTGTGGAAGGGGCTTTACATCAAACGAACCAGGGGTAGTTTTGCATCCTAGTTGAACATAGATGTTTTTCTTATTTTCTGCAATATATATATATATATATATATATATATATATATATATATATATATATATATATACCGTAGGCTACGTGTATTATAGATCGTATAACTATCTTGTATTTTTTTGGAATCATTCAAGCGTTTGTCCATAATTATTACCATCAATTATTTTCTGTCAAATATATTTCTCAATACACGTACGTCATTTCCTCATGTTATTTCCGTCGCAAATGCAAAGCTTTTGTAATGCAACTACCCTTAATTGATTCAATTTTTCTTAATCCGCGGTGTGTACAGCGGCCATATTGGTGTGTACAGCCAATCACCGTGCTTGATTAATGCACCTCAATTTCAACATCCAATCAGTTTGCTTGATTACAATGGCTTCCCTTTGTACTGAGTGTTCGTCTGTCCCCGGACGTATTCTTCAGTGCTGTTTTGAGAATAACGAAGCCAGTTTAGACTTATAACGTGTTCACGGAGTGGAGTGAAACTGACATCAGTGAACTGCCCCACATGTAGTAAGGCCTGTATTTACCGCCACTCTCTAATAAAAAGGTACCGTAATACCAATTCAAGATGGCCACCGAGTGTTTACATCGTCCCGGTAGACTGCTGAGGTTAGCCCCTAGTAGTTTGCCCCGGTTAGGTCCCGGTAGTTTACCGCGGTCCTGATTAGGTTATCTTAGGTCAGGTGAGGTCTACCTAATTGTATTTAATGCATTGCAGTGTTTTTCAAACGAATCTGTTGTTCATATCTGACGAAAATTAATGTTTTCGGAGATTGGATGGGGGGAGGGGGGGTGATATCTCCAAATACACTCATTTGCGACGGATGTGAACAACAGATTCGTTAAAACACACTATAAAACATTGCATTCTGAAAATCTCGAGTCGAAAAGACATTATGGACAAACGCTTCAATATTACCTTTTTTTTATAGCCATTTGAATTATGGGATACCAGTGTTGTAATAACTTACACTGTTTTTTGTGTCCTAACATATCGTATAGGCTACTGTACTGTGTTGTGTATAAAGAACAGTAATTGATTTGAGCACAAAAAGTTCACATAGCCTCTGTGGGTTGCTATGGCCAGGGAGTTCAGCGGGTAGAAGAGGGAAGAGAGGAGGAGGGTGGGAGGGGAGAAGGAATAGTTGAGAAAGGAGGAAGAGAGGGAGAGGGGAAATGAGACTAAATATAGTGGATGTTTGTACTCCTGCCAGCACCTTGCCACTGCAGTCTCCACCCTCTACTATACCTTCACCCCATGCCCCCTTCCTTCCACTCTCCTAGACTTCCCTCCATCCCCCTCACCATTTACCCTCTACTGTATACTTCCACGCTATCCTATCAACTCCCCTCAAATTACCCCCAGACTTCCCCCAGACTTACCCATCCCATCCTTCTCTCTGCTTGTCATTTTTCCTTCACATCTTTCCCTTTGTGTGCAGTGTCGCTGTAGCTGCCTTAGATTTTGATGTAGTAGAGTAGAAGCGGAATATCCCTATCGCTCTGAAGGGGATCATTGACTCCCTGCGTATGTAGACCAAACACTGACACTTTGTTGAACTACATTTTAACTTTTCCGACTCCATGAAAGTCTTTAGGGTTGATGACCACGACTTTGCTCAAGGGGAAAATTTGCATCTTACATGTTTTAAGTTTGGAAAATTTGTCGAAATTAGTTTGTACTCCGAATATTGAAGGAATTTGTTTTGTTTCATGGGATTAAATGTAAATTATGTAAACTTAACGGGTGGAAAATCACACTGCCATGATCATGTTTGTAAATACTAAAACCTTCATTGGTAGACGAAATATTTATTCCATGTAAACTTGTTGACCCATTATACAATAGATTGATACGTTTTTTATTATGAAATTATTTATACAAAACTTACCTCTTTATTTCCTTTAAAACAGTTTATACAAAACCATTTCTTGATAAAAAGAATAAACAACTTATTTTTTTGCCATAAAATATATAATACAGTATTCCGAAACACTACAACTGAAGCATTATGATTTCGGCAATACGAAAAAGTTGTTGAGGATCTACGAGTAAATATAAGAAGCACAGATCGTGACCGTTTAGGAAAAAAGTAACATTGTTAAATTCTTGGCATTAAGTTGATTGTTTTTATGATGCAGAACTTATTCATTTTAATCTATAGTTCCTAGTTTATTGACATCAAAACAAAGAATATGACAAAACAAAAATGGCAGCCTGTGTAATATTTTAGTGAAGGCTCGAGTAACCACAGAACCAACCGGGGTCGACTGAATGAAATTTTATCAGGGGAAGAGTTCTAAGTCAAGCAGGAGCCAGCTTGAATACTTAGATAATAATGTCAGCTTGTATTTTTGAACTATATAATGCGTTACTGTAGCCTACTGCACTATATATATATGGGTAAATAGTTGGTGTGTGATGGATGAGAAGTGTTGTAGAAGTGGGAATCTAGCTAGGGCGTCTGTCCCTCCTGCTTTAAGTAATGTATTATTCTGCTAGTGCATGTCGCCTTCCTCTCCTTCCCTGTACTCCCTTCCCCAGTTACCACCCACTACCCAGCGTGTCCCTACCCGAGTACTGGTGCCATAATGTTTTTTTTTTTTTTTTTTTTTCCGCCTGTTCCAACCCATCATGTCCCATTCCATCCTACCACTCCCTTTCTCAGGCTTTTCAAATTCACTCTATCTCAGTCTATCCATCATCACTCTGTCCCAACCCGTTCCACCCTAGGCTACCTCACCCTACCCTTCCCTATCTATCAACCCCACACGACACCACCTTGTTTCACCTCATCCTCTCCCATTCCTCACCACCTCATCCCACCCCACCCTCGCAACTTACCTCATGCACTCAACCTTATCCCGTCTCATCCCAACCCATCCCATCCTCTCAACTTACAGCACTCAACGTTATCCCGTCCCATCTCATCCCAGCCCAATCCCACCCTGTTCTAACTCACTATAGCCTACTCCCCACCCAGTCATGAACGCCACTCTCTCTGCTACTCCTTTCCTCCACTCAGTCCCAGTCAATTTATCTCCACCCACCGGGGCCACCAACTACGACATCCAATTTCTTCGTGACCCAAACAATCATATTTTTTGTGTTTCTCTCAAACACGACCCCTGGGTATAGTGATTGGCATTGGGTTTATTTATTTGAATTGTATTTTTATATCTTATTTATATTTTTTTCAGCCAGTCACGATCTGGACTGACTGACTGACTGTGAACGGGTGTGTAACATTTCTACAGCCAATTCCACCTGAAATTGAGCGGTTGGATACTTTCAGTCGTATTCTTAGTATTGGGATGTGGCACGAGCATTATGTATATGCAGTGGAGAACCTCTTGATTACACACACACACACGCGCGCGCGCGCGTACCTGTATCACCCCTGGCAGGTGTATTGGGAGGGATGTAGGTGAAAATAGTTGTCTCAAATAAATGGATTACCCACTGTAGGGTTATTAAGGTATAGAGTTGTTATCCGTAGCAATCACTAGTAAACATTACATAAAGATACTGTATAACCCAATTGAGGCCGAAAACATTAGGAGGATTGAACCATCGACTCTTGGTCCTTCGTTTGCTAAAGGAATTTTTTCTTTAATTATCCATAAGTAATACCTCACCGCAAATCTATACAATGTGCCGGTATTGTATTGGCAGTGTTTTTCTATGCTGTGTTATATTCCGTGACTTAAATGCTATTATTGGAACGAGGCATAAAATTACTCTGTTAAAGTTGGACGTGGGAGAGGGCCCATTTTAGGATACCTTCAAATACTAGATACTGGTTTTCTATGACGGTGAAGAAGTTTGCATGTAACCACTTTATTTTTTCCACGTTGAAACTGCCACGGACGGTTTGTATTAGTTCTGACTGGTTTGGTTTTGGTGGGTTGTTTGAGTTTGGTCTGTTGTATCGTTTTTCTTGTTTCCTTATAGATTTTCATGATAACTTGAGTCTCTGATCTAAACAGAGAGGGTTCTTCCTACCTCGGCAGACTTTTTTTTACTTCAGGTGAGGTGGCAATTTGATAAGTGTGAAAACGATACTTGTACTGGTGTGTGGTTCAATCTGATTCACTTACTCGGATAATGCAAATTTCAATTAAATGTTTTTTACAAGTAATTCAGTAATGACAGACAGTATACAGTCCAACATTTTAGGATATTGACTTTTTCGATCACTTTGACCTTATCATTGACCTAAACAAATAGTGTATAAGTAAGTATATATGCGGTAGCGAGCCAAGTTTCGTAAAGGTATCTTAACAATTATTAGTTCACGGATTTTTAAGCTTTAATTAAATATGAGTAGGCTAATATGCTCAGCTCTCATTATTGCGGCGACATACAGTAGATAGGAACCAGTGTCACTCATATTGTTACACGATTTTAAAGACATCACTCACTGTTCATTCATGTTAGAATTTGGTGGGATTTGAGCTGCTAGTTTTCCACGTGACCGCTGGAAAATGTTAGACTTTCTTCCGAACTTTTCCTGACTAATTATCAGCCGCCAGTGTTCTCCTGTATTCCACCTATCATCTCTGAGGATAAATTGAAAGAAAACTAACAATCCTATAGTTATGAATATTCAGTATAAAATGCAGGAAATTCATAGATGGAGTCGGTAGGGATTTTTTATTAAACATATATAAAATATTAATACAAATTCTAGAGACATCATAATGCACATGGTAACACCGATGAGGGCTGGGCTGCCGTCACCGTGTCGAAGGTTTTTTAAAGCCTTGGTAAGCACAGACAGACACACAGACGTCTCTCGGAATTGAAGTGGGTATCCATTGGCACCCTTTGGCACCCTTTGTAACCATCACCCTTCACTCACTTGGCCTCTGCTGTCCTATTATATATAACCTGGTCGTGATGGTATACTTTCTAGTCATGCCTCGCCTCCCTTTTTCATTAATTAATTAAGGGGTCTGTATGTGGTGATGTAGGCGAACTGGAGGAGGCTACATATTCCTCCAAACTGTACCCTAAAACAAGACCTGTAATTGGAGGCTACATATTCCTCCAAACTGTACCCTAATTCAAGACCTGTAATTGGAGGCGACATATTCCTCCAAACTGTACCCTAATTCAAGACCTGTAATTGTGGGAGTCGGGTCCGTGACATAATTTGGAGGAGTCTGCAGTCTCCTTCCTACTACTCACCGACAAACAACAGCTTATAGGTATCTCTGAACGTCAACATTCTCTCTCAACACTTAAATGCAAAGTCACGCACGCTGGTCATGGCCTTATTTATACTGTTCCAAATACAATCTCAATCCCAGTCCTTTAAGTCGAGAAAGTGAAAAAAGAGTGAATGTGTCTAAACCACTATAGATAATAATAATTATGTGCCCAGCTCAGGACCGCACGCAAGAAAAGTCATATTATGGCTGTATAGGTAGGATATTGTGGATGTTCCCATAGACATTACATTGAGCTTATCTATCGTCGGTACCAGTCATAGTCATTGCCCAGCCAGTGAGTGACTTTTATAGCGTGTGGTCCCTGGAGTCGAGGAGGGTGATGATGCATGCCGGTGTGGTCGTTGTCGAGATGTGGGCCAAGCAAGCGTGCATGACACCACCTCGAGACCTGCATGGTGTATAAACATAACACACTTGGTATTGTACTCGGTTCAACTACAAGCGGGTGAATGTGACGTGATCAGGAGGAATTATTATTGTTTATTTTACTGTGCCACGAGAACTCAGATCAGTGGAGGTGGTGGTGGTGGTGGTGGTGGTGGTTGGTTTTACGTGAGGCAACTACCAAACACAACTCAACGTGTGACAAAACAAAACACATTTTATTTATTTATAGGCGGCATAATGTGTCTCTTGTTTATGATTTTTATAGATTTCCTTTATATAACAAAGTTTATTCAGCTATAACTCATGAACTTTAAATAAATATATACGTCTTTAGCCAATTCTAACAGATATTTTTTATAAAATGATGTTTGCTGTATCAATCATAAATCTTATGTTTTTATACCCAGAGTATGGAAGAACTATGGATTATGAGGATAGGTAAAGTTGTCACATTGTGGGTTGTGTGTGGTATTGCCTCTCGCACACCCACCTTTATAATGTAATGACAAAATGTGGTACTATACAATATATAAATAACTGGAAATTATAAAGTTAGCTTATTATTAAAACACTGCAGGGTGTGTGTAGAACGAAGAAGGTGAGTTATTATGTACATCGTAATTTGGTCAGCCCACCTTATTTATTTTCTTTATTATTATTATATATATTTTTTTTTTGGGGGGGGCTTTTTCTTTCATGTCCATATGGTCTTTTTCACTATTTGTTATCACTGGTCACTCTCGCTTGCTCGTATCTGTCATTGCTCACTGCACACTCCCTGGACAACCACGGTAAGTTTGTTTGCACTGCACACAGGCACTAAATATAGTTATCTTCCTCACTCGATATAATACACACGGTATTGTCTTTAGTGTTAACTTACTCTCCCTCAAGGAAAGAAACATTATATGTCTTTAACACTGAATTTCTCTCACTTTCCAGAGACAGATGAAAACAATAATTACCTTTTAATAACAGTATCTCACTCTGGGAGAAAAGTATTATTACCGTAAATGTCTCCTATGCATTTTAAACCCCAGGCAAACGGAAAAATATTTTTCTATGTTCACAACAGGAATAAATAATCTTCATTATCCATTTCGTCAAATAAAAACAAAACAAAACTTATATGCAATGCATATTGCATATAATTTACAAAGAAAATATGCGTGGAAAGAATAGTAATGACCAGAGCAAAGGTGAATTTAGTCATTAGGGTTGTCAAACAGGATGTATTTGTCCAGGAGTTGCCTTAGTGTTTTGTGGCAGTGTTGGCTACCTTGGCAAACTTTGACATGTTGATGGTGGCAGCATCTGTGTTGTATTATAATGTTATCAGTGTATTATAATAAAGGAACCGGTATGGTACTATTTCATTGTTAGAGAGACTATGGTATTATGATATTGGCACTATTAGTTATTATTATGCCATCATTGCATTATCATTGGGGCAGTATTGTAGTTTGTTGGAAGCATCATTGTATTATTATAATGTACTGTATGTATTATATTGTTGGGTAACCGTTCCATTAGTAAAATGAAATAATTATATGAGTATCCATAGTCTTTTTATCCAGTTGTTGATGAATATCCACAACGATGTCCTGAAAGTCAAGCAAAGAAGAAAAAATACATCTTTATTTCCTTACAAATTATCCATTAGACGTTATTTTTTTAACCTCTTGAACATTTTCTATAAACTTTGGTGCTATCAATATATTACAATAATTTAACATGTTAAGTTTTGGTGCAAAACAACATTGTAAAGAAATGTGAATGTGTTCGGACATTCTGGGACGTGAGTGCAACTAATTCCCTCAAACATTTCCATGCAACAGACCACCATTATTTTTGTTCATCTGGTTCTGTTTCCCTGCATACTTTGGAGAAAACAAGGCACTGCAAGGTACCAAAAATGTATTCTTCCCTTAAGTCACACCCTGGGTCACCTGTTATACCTCCCCCTTGTAACTGTTACAAAGATTATACCGGCCGGAAAATAAATCATTATGTACTGTAGTTGTTAACCTGAATATTAGATAATGAATACTTTGAGATGCACGAGAGCACACATACATACATACATACGCCCACTACAAAACTAACGATGTAAACATGTAAGGAGGGAGGATGTAGGTTTGAAGTGTGTGTGGTAAAGTATAGTTCTCCTTGGGTCATGCCTGTGTATTGTAAAGTTCTTGATTTGTTGCTAAGACTTTACTTGTATCACTTTCCACTGTTATTGTCCCCATTCGCTGGTCGGGTGTCGTTTGTGGATATTCACCACCAACTGGGAGAGAAAAAAAAAAAACACGTATAGTTATTTAAGGACCCTGTGATCGTGTGTGAGAATTGGAGGCTTCTGATGCCTCCTGACCATGCCACGAAACGAGCTCCTTCCATAATGGTGTTTTGTGGCATTATTTGAAGGACTCATTTATCTCCAATTTTCTTACTACATCACCAGGGGTCTCTTAACGGGGCTCCCACTGTCCAACTCTTAGTAATAATAACGTGATTGGAATATATTTGTGCCACTTGATGCATACGTTTCCAGGTTACACATCACAGTGCTTGACAGACCCTTCATTACAACACAAATAATAATAATAATATTTGATAAACATAGAATTTTCCGTTTGCAGTGCTGAGCTGGAGACGTGACATTGGGCAAGGGGAGGACTGCACTCAACGTAAGTACATAACTACAATTTCCATTTTTTTCTCTATGAATATTCTACTACTAGTTGTCGTTGAGGTCTGAGCGTGCCACAGCCTAAACACATGTCGGAATACGGAATGTTGACAATACAAATATTTACCAGCAAGAGTGGGAGGTATTTAGTGGACTGGAATGTTATTTTTAGTTTCTGCCAGGAATTTTCTTTTCAGTTGTTGAGTTCCTATTCATGAGCTTCATATCCATTTGCAACCAGAAACCCACTAGGATGAATTAGTATTTCTGTCTGTTGATTACAATTTTTTTTGAGGTTCCGTGTTGCCACTTAATTTTTGGATAAGAATTATATTAAATTCCAGAGATTTTGAATCTATTAAGTAATCCCGGAAGTTATAATTGCTCCTATTTTATATAGCTTTCATTGACCTAAGCTCGGGAAAGGTATTTTTAGTGTGTATAATACGTTTTTTTTAACAAATTTATCCCCTGGTGATTCAAATCTACACACACATATTTATTCAGTATATGTGGTTTTGAAATTTCGCAATGAGGATCTTTCAGATGTTCAGATCCTCAGTGCCGTGCATTTTAGTATTACTATTGCAGTTGGTATTGACTGGGTAAATGTTGGTTAACCTTATTTAAATTGGCAAGGCAAATGTTGGTTATGGTTATATTTATTAGCTGGGCAAATGTTGATAACCAATATTATGATGATATCGAGGCTCAGTTCTCCCCACACACTAGTAGACACAACCTGGGTGAGCTCTGACTAGATATTGACCCCAATGCACATAGTCACGTCACTCTCCTTCTCAGCACTATTTTATATATTTGTTTCGGACACAAGTATAATTTATGAAGTATTGTAAACCCTGACGCATTGCTGAATATATATAAAAACACATATCCTTAAGAGTTGGTATTGCAGTCTGTTCGAAACAAGAGTATAATATTATCTTGAATGGAGTTGTGCCCTGATTCATCACTGCAGCGCACACATACACACACACACACACACACACACTTTATTACAGCTGATGTATATAATATTATCACAATCAAATTATGGGCTGAGTTTGAATCACACTATATAAAAGAGCTGACATTCGAATTATTGTAGGCCCCATGCAAGTTGGCACCTCATGAAGCTCTAGTGATGAGGGATAATGTCACTCCAAAACTTGACACGTAACACTGAATCTTGACGGGGAACTTTCTTTTGCATCACTCTGCATATTGTATGTAGGTTACCGATATTTTTGAGGAGGCCGTTGGGGGATACTTTCGGAAACGTTGGGTGTCGATATCTAGTGAATGTGGGGAAATTCCGTATAGAGGGCGTGGATAATTTTTTATTTTATTTTTCGTGTTCTTTTTGGGTGTGGGTAATTTTTTTATTTATATATAATTTTTTTTTTTTTTTTTTTTTTTTTTTTTTTTTTTTTTTTTAGGATGTGGTACCGCATGCAGAAGTCTTTGGTTAGTTTTGAAAGTGGCGCACACAGTCGAGGATGTACGGCACTTGTAAACTTGGAGACATTTTTGAGAACGTGTGGCACTTTTCAGTAACTTGGAGCACTTTTCGAAAATATAAAAATGAGGGCACTCTGGAGGACACGTGACCATCCTGAAGATGAGTGGCTTGTGTGTGTGTGTGTGTGTGTGTGTGTGTCCTGATAGGGTTGGGAGTGATGCGGAGTGATAAGTCTCTTTAGGACATATATCACAGGAACGTTTTATCACCAGTTTCAGTCTTCCTCTTAACGTTCTTGTAACAATTATCAAATGTTCTCACACAGGACAGTAATATATACATACATTTGTTAATGTTCTTTTTGCGGTACCAACACAATGCGTCACATACCTATAAACACACCATTAATGTTCTCTTACACAGTAACCAAAGGCTTTATCACACTTATAAACAACTGTCCCCACTTTCGTGTAACACATAATGTTCTTTTCCGTAAAACAACATGATAAGAACTTATATACAGCGTTGGGAATTTATATCGTGTAACTTTGCTTAATCAAAGGTGTCCTCTTCACGCTCACACACACTAACCAAGTAGAAGTAATGCACTATTAACATCGAATATGTCCTTGTTGTATTCTGAAACACCATATATGACTTTATGGAAAAAAAAAAAAATGAAAAAAAAAAAAAAAACATACACTGATGTAGGATATAGAGTAGTAGGGTAGCTGCTAGACTCACGGGGAAGTGGGCACGTGGTTGTGGTAGGTGAATAGAGGATGGCAAAGTGACGAGGTGACGGTATAGGTGTTGGAATGATAACAGGTGCATGGGTCGTGGTACAGGTGAATGGGTGGGTGATGTCCTGTGAATGGGTAGTGGATTATAATTATATGTGAATGGTGGGTGCTGCTGCCTGGTGAATGGTGGTGGGTGATGGCAGGTGAATGGTGGGTGAGAGCAGGTGAACAGTGACTGACGGCAGGTGAGGAGGCGGTGGTGACAGGTGAATCCATGGGTGACCAGAGTTAATGACAGGTGAATAGGGGCGTTATGGGGGACATCACGAGAGCGTCTAGAAGAAAAAAATGGTTGAGAGAGAGAGAGAGAGAGAGAGAGAGAGAGAGAGAGAGAGAGAGAGAGAGAGAGAGGTATAAAGCTTTCAGTACAGTATTAATATACCTGGAATGAACTTGACGATATGATGTAACGTGACGGTGTGTGTGTGTGTGTGGAGTAGGGGCCGGGGGGCGGGGGGGGGGTGGATAAAAGGACACTACTACTACTATTACTACGAACAAGGTCCACAAAAATGATGATAAACAACAACACCTAGATGATGAGAGAAACACACTGAAGTATTGAAGCAACACTCATGAGGGGGCTGTGGTGGGCTGTGGTGGTGGTGGTGGATGACTCACTATAAACTATTGCGACAACACCGACGACCACATTGTCCCTCCTCCTGCTGTTGTTGTCATATGGGTCCCACGCTTCCCTGCCTGCCTGCCTTCTTTCTGGGGAGGGACAGGACCATGGGGGGTAATTTCTGGAGTTCATGAAGTGCCCCTTGAGGAGGCCTTTATGAGAGGCACGTTGGTCTTCTGATAAACCGTATATATTTGCTTCCTTCCGTCTCTCTTCCTCTCCTTCTCCTTTCTCATTCCAAGCAGCATTTGAGAGACAGAGAGAGAGAGAGTAAAAAATAATATATATTTGTAACCACTGCAAGGTTTCAGAACACACACAAAGCAGTCCCTTTCTATATAC
This sequence comes from Petrolisthes cinctipes, assembly GCA_033782935.1. Taxonomy (NCBI): domain Eukaryota; kingdom Metazoa; phylum Arthropoda; class Malacostraca; order Decapoda; family Porcellanidae; genus Petrolisthes; species Petrolisthes cinctipes. The sequence continues at coordinate 9,051 of JAWQEG010003721.1, read as the reverse complement.
ACAACCTCACAATTTCACATGTTTATATAAAGCTGCGTCATTGCTGCAAACCCTCCCCAGCAGGAGCAGCGAACCTTTGTGTCAGACGAGGTGGTGTGTGGCGGAATATCCCGTGTGGCCGCGTCAGGTCCACTTCGTATAAAACCATTGAGGGATGAGGAGGAGAAAGGAGAGGGTCCGGGAAGTGGATAACACACAACACATGGACGGAATTGGTGTTTGTGGTGCGGCTGGGATGATGCCCTTGAGGGGTTCACTGGTCTGGTGTGGTCTGGTGTGTGTTGGTGTACAGTACTTAGTGATATGTGTTGGTATGGGGTGCTGGCTACTGAATGATGGGAGATAAAGTGCACGAGTTTGACAGGGAGGTCAGGGGTGAACAGTGTGTGTGTGTGTGTGTGAGAGAGAGAGAGAGAGAGAGAGAGAGAGAGAGAGAGAGAGAGAGAGAGAGAGAGAGAGAGAGAGAGTTAAGTACATTGTAGTGGTTGTGAGAGGCGATGGGGTTAGGGAAGGAGAGTGGGCTGTGCTTAACGTTGTGTCATGGGATGTTGTGGGGTAACACGGATGAGAGAAGTGGAGGAGTTGTGGGGCAATGCCAGGTATGGAGCGAGTGTGTTGTGATGAGAATTAAAAGAAGGTACAGTACGTATATAGTCATGGGAGTGAGAAAGATACCATCCATAGCTAGCCAGGATGTGAGGGATAGAGAAGGACTGTTGATGTGGTATGGATTAATCTTCAAATAAAAGATACTGTATAATTAGTTTGAACGTGGCTAACAACAGACAACTTTACTTTTGACATGGAGATCACCGATGTTGTAAGGTTAAAGGTATAAAGGTTAGGTTTGTTGTATTTCGTGAGGGGACTGACACATCCTCTGCTCCAGCCCAGTTAAAGTTAAAGGAAATCCAATTAACAGATAAAGGATTAATGATGGTCTGGTGGTGAGGTTGGGAAAAGTGATGGTGATAAAAACGTTTGTGGAGATTAAAGTAATGGTTGTGTGTGTGTGTGTGTGTGTGTGTGTGTGTGTGTGTGTGTGTGTGTGTGTGTGTGTGTGTGTGTGTGTGTTCACCTGCCGGGTACCAGAGCCAGATACCTCTCCACAAACGGATGCAAAAGGGTTTAAGTGAGATTGAGGACGATATTGGGAGTTTAGGACCAAAACTACGACAAGGACAAGGACAAGGGTGACTGTGAGGGTGAAGGTGAGGGCATAGGTGAGGGTGAGGGCGTAGGTGAGGGTGAGGGTGAGGGCATAGGTGAGGGTGAGGGTGAGGGCATAGGTGAGGGTGAGGGTGAGGGTGAGGATGCAGCTACAGGGCGAAACAACACCGAGTTCTACTGATTGTCATCTTTCCTCCGGGAGGCGGGCACACTTTCATAAGTGGGCGGGGATTGCACCGTCCCAGAGGCCGCGTATGTGGTGGGCGGCGGGTGACAGTGTGCGGGCGCGGGTGAGGAGTACTGGTGATGGGAGAAGAGGGGTGACGTGGGACACTCGTACACCTTGGCATCGTGGTGGATGGTGGGTGTGAGGCTTCTGGGGGTGTCACAAAAACCAGGACTGAAGAGCGGCGTGGTACATAGAGGTGAGGAGGACCTGGTGGGTTGGGTGACGCTGGAGGTGGTAGAGTTAGGTACAGGTGGATGGCCGCCACTCCCCACCAGTTCACTCAAGGTCTTGGCGTCCATAATGAGTTCCGGGGAGAGACTGTTGTAATCCGGCGGAGACTCGTAGGGCGGCGGGGAGTCCTTCATCCACTTCTTCACCACAATGCCATGCGACTCCGTCAGGTACGTGATGTTGGCGGCCTGTGGGGAGGAGAGAGGTCAGTCCATGGTGTAGGAAGGAGCAGGAGGAGCAAGGAGGAATGGGGAAAAGATAAGGCAGGGGTCGTCAAGGGAGGAGATAATATACAATATAACAAGGAAGGGGAAAACATATGATAGGGGACATCAGGGAAGGATAAAAGATAAGCAGGGGGGCGTGAGGGAAGGGGAAGACATACAGTAAGGCAGGGAAGGTGAGGGAAAGGGAAGAAATGAGGCAGGGGACGTCAGGGGAGGGAAAAATATAAAACAATGGGAGCATCAGAAGAAGTAAAAAATAAGTGGCTTGATTCATAATTATATATAACCTTACATACATATATAATGATATATAACTTACATACAGATAGTACAACTTATTATACGGTGGCATAAACAGGAAATTATTAGTCAAATAAATCAGGACTTGATTCACTCCAGTCCTAAATGCTTCCCTGTATAACTCACACCTTGGCTTTCTTATCCAGTGAATACAATCTCAGCAAACAAGCATGTAACTCATGTTAATTTTAATATTAAAGTACTTAAATAATTCCTTGGAACACATTACTTTAAAATAAATGAAACTGAACATTTTATTGGCCCGTTATAGATGGGATTCATTGTAAAGTAATTTTGAATGTGTCTGAAAATAGCATGACCTTTCAAATTACATTCTCTGCTCACTCACACGTGCATTTCTTTCTGTTGGCACAAACTAATTTTGTTTCCTTTTTGACTTACACCCGAGCTCGTAAATTCGCGACCACGTACTTAGATTTTTATGCCATTTGAGCTGGTAACATTTATTTGGGGAGGAATCAGAGTAGGTGGAACATAGTAGAGTGACATGATACAATCTTTCACCTACAATGACACCTTCCCCACACAGCGTTACCAGCTCAGATGACATAAACATTTGGGGACGTGGTCGCGAATTTACGAGCTCGAGTGTACAAAAGTAGAGAATTTAAGTAATTGTATTGGTTCAACTTGGTACCGGTGTCATTTTTGCTATATTCAACAAATAGCCGGTACAGAATAGAGGGTTCTAACCTGCAGTCAGGGCAGGTGTTAAAAAAGTATCTCGTGCCAGTTCTCTATATATGTCATAACCAATGAATAGGATGACAAAATGTTTTTAAATAATCCAAAACCCGATCTTGTCCAAGTTTTGTTTGCCTGCACATGGACTATTAATATGATCACAGTAGACTTAATGCTTTACTCATTTATCCCGGAGCGAGCGTATCGCGAGCGAAGCATGTCTTCTAAATTTTCAGACATTTTTCTTGCCATCAGTTTTGGAAAGCTTTTTGGCCTGGTGGTCAACCTCAATTCTTGTGTGGGAAAAAGTCCGAACCTAACTCCTATACCATACCAGATATCATCATCAAACTTTCAGGGAAGTTTCCTACAGTATTGGGGTTGATTTTAAACCTAATTTGGATTAACTTATAGTGATCAGCCTCAGTTCCTGTGCCCCAGATTTTGGAAAATGTCCTAACCTAACTTCTCCTAGACCGTACCAGATATCATAATCAAACTAATCAATGAAAGAAAGAAAAATCAAATTGTAATTTCTTCCAATAAAGGAACATAACCTAATGATTAAAGGGAAAATATTCCCGTAGTGACTTTAATTATAGGCGACAACTTTCAACACCGCTCGGCCTTCCAAAGTTTTCAGCTTTGGACACCAAATTTATTAATAGAGTGAGGTCAACGCCTGGAATATCCTTCTCTGATATGACTTTGTAGGTCACGGGATCTAGATAGTCTGGAACACACAGAGATATTCCTCCCTCCGAGAGACTAAAGGATTACTGTGGAAAATGTTGTGTTGCTCCAAGAGATTAGTACTTGTGTTGTGTTCTGTTGGTTTGGGCAGTTACTGAGCTATAAATGGTGATGTTTAGACTACGAGTGTGTTGCTATGGAGGAGTTTGATGGGTGTGGATGGCAGTGTGTATGTAGGGTGGGAGTATGACACACGAGTAATGATATGAGTGTGTGAATATATTGTACGGTTGTGGACACATGAAACAGACACTTGTAACGGGCCCCTCAGAGAGCATAAAGAAGGAGTCGTCGGCTCTGCACACAACGTCTCATCCTACCCTATGCTCAATGAGGGGCTCCCTTTTCAGGTGTATCGGTTTCATATGTACACAACTATACATGTGCTTAGTGTATGGAGGGTGGGTGAGGAGATAGTTGGAATGAGTACGGTGTAAATTTTTGCCTACGGTACTGTATGTGTTGTGTGTAAGGATATGGTGTGAGTTTAGTGTGTGTGTGTGTGTGTGTGTGTGTGTGTGTGTGTGTGTGTGTGTGTGTGTGTGTGTGTGTGTGTGTGTCCAACTAGCCTCATATCTTTTCTCAAGTTGTTACTACACCCACTGTTACCTTATTACCGTACTTATTATTATTATTATTATTATTATTATTATTATTATTATTATTATTATACTGAGTGTCTGTCTCTGTATCTATCTATCTTTATTCTTCAATGTCACTACATAGCTTCCATTTTATGCCAATGTCACTGTTATAACATTGACCTGTCATCTTTTTTCACTAACCTGTTCCTGGCATCCTTCATGACCCAAGGACCACAACATGACCTACATTATGTTTACACTCCTTGATATTTTCTCTCTGTCTTTCTCGTGTTTTATAGACTTCCTCCAACTAACCTTTATTACAGTATACCCATACGGGGTTTAAGTGTATTATTGCAGTTCCATAGTGTGATGGTGAGACGAAGCATTGGCCTTGGTTCTGGTGTTTGATGTGATGTGATGTGGTGTGGTGTGGTGTGGTGTGTTTGATATGGTGTGGTGTGTTTGATATGGTGTGTTGTGGTGTGGTGTGTTGTTGTGTGGTGTGGTGTGTTTGATATGGTGTGGTGTGATGTGTTGTGTTTGATATGGTGTGGTGTGTTGTGTTTGAAATGGTGTGGTGTGGTGTGATGTAGTGTGGTGTGGTGTAGTGTGTTTGATATGTGGTGTGGTGTGGTGTGGGTGTGACAAGGACGGCTTGGCCAAGAAAAACTGTCCAACATTTACCGACTGTTCCATGTCAACTAATATCACACTTTGAGGGCGGATGGTTGGTGGTGGTGATGGTGGTGGTGATTGGAGTGACTTTGGTGGTGATGATAATGGTAATGGTCTTATGGCGTAATAGTTTAGGCAGTAGTGGTAGTGGGAATAGTGTATTTGTGATATGGTGCTGTCCTACTAACATAACGTGGAAATAAATTGATTTAGTATGGTTAAACTGTGAATTGATACCATAACACCCTAACCAAGTAGATGTAACATTCATTGTCATACTGTAATATTACAAACACACCAGGAGAAAAGTACAGCACAACACAATGTCATAATAACATAACACAACACAATACATAATAACATAACACAACACAATGCAATACAAAGCAAAGACAGCACACCATAACACACAAGTGCACAACACAACACAACACAACACAACAGAGGCCGAACACTAGAGGACCCAAGAGGCAAGAGCACAACACAACACAAAACTCAGCAGCGCAACATACCATAATACAACACACCACAACACAACGAAGCACAGCACAACACAACATAACACAATGCAAGACGACACAAGACAAGCCAGCCAACCAACCAGTGTTCCCGTGCTACTCACAAAACAAAGCAACTCAGCAAAACACAAGACAGGACAACACAACCTACCAGTGATCCAGTGGTACCCGCAACACAACACACCACACCACAACACAACACAACTCAGCAAAACACAGGACAACACAACGCTAGACGACTCAAGACTAGCCAACCAACTAACCAATTATCCAGTGCTCCCCGCAACTCAGCAGAACACAACACAACAACACAACGCAACACATAACAAGAACACAACACAACAACAAAACACACCACAACACTATACTAGACAGCACAACAACAACACAACACTATACTAGATACCATAACACAATAAAACACAACACAACACTATAGGGCCTACTAGACCATACAACACAACACAACACAACACAACACAATCCAACCCAACACAATCCAACACCACCCACCTGTGATCCCGTGCTACCCGCTGCTGAGGCTGAGGCGTCGTAAGGGTCATGACAGCAGGGACAGCAGGGGGGCCGACGCATCAGTAGGAAGATAAGCAGGGCAACGGTGGTCAGCACGAACAGCAGAAACAGTGTCGTGATGAGCATGTTGTACACCTGTAAGAAAAAAACCAAACATGTACTCATTCTGTTGTACACTTGCTTGTAGGAATAATACTGTTGTACACCTGCAAAAATTAAGCCTCACATGTACTCTTTCCGTCTGTTGTACACTTGTATAAATAATACTGTTGTACCCCTGCAAAAATTTAGCCTCACATGTACTCTTTCTGTCTGTTGTACACTTGTAGAAATAACACTACACATGTACTCTTATCGTTGTATAATTGTAGGAAAATCACTAATAAATACACAAGTATTCCTACTGTTGTACATTTGTAGGAATAACACTACATTATAAACTCTTACTGTTTTACACCTGTAGGATTAACACAACACATGTACTCTTACTGTTGTATATACTAGATTGTCATCACATACATAACTCCAATTGTTGTGCTCCTTTGGTCGCTATACACTGCATATACATTTCTATACATTTCTTTGATTATATCTACATGCAGTAACAAATATACTTCTGATTTACTTTATATTACGGTACATTAACGGTAGTTATATTTTGGATTATTTATTGATAAAGGAAATACAGTTGCATTGTTAAGTTTCCCAGTTAGGCTAATTAATTCAGTTGTATTCGCGATGAGGATAATGCAGGAAATTGATATTCATTGCAAAAAAACAATAATTATTTATTTTTGTATTTATGTAAACACAAAAATTCTGGAATCCGAGATAGGCATGCATAACAAAAGAAGTGTTTATGAATACCCGCAAAGAGAGTGAACAGTTTATCTAAAATTTTGTTAATAATATTGCGATGGCACTATATATGGTGACAAAGGTAGTGTAACTCGGCGTATCTTATCCGTAGACTTATACCTCATTAACAGCCAGAGTCGCAAATAGATTCCTACCTACCACAGCCACATATCATACTCCAGATATTACACGTATCCATCAAGAGTTACAATAAAATGTTTAACGAGAGTCATCCCATCCCCTTCACCTCATCCAAATCCAATCCATTTCATTCACCCTGGCCGTCACCCTGCATCAACACCTCACCCAACAACAAAAACAACAGCAACACTCTGTCAGCCTCACCCTTACTCACCCCGTCAAGTCAACCCACATTACCAACCTCACCCACCACGACTCATCACACCACCCCATGTCCAAGACCTACCTACCCATTCCAACCCCATCATCTCAACATATCCCACCCCACTTCCTGCCCCGTCCTGTCGCCGCCTACACGCCCGCGCCCAACCTGCTGGCGAGGGGGAGGGGGACATGCTGGAAGGGAAGGGAAGGAAAGGGGAGGGGTGCGCCGGGGGAAGGGGGAGAAACAAGCTGGGGAGGAATGACGTTGGAGATGATTGGGAAAGACCTGCGCAATGAGATCAGATGGAGAGGAGAGGGGAAGGAGTGCATGGTATGGGATGGGTGTTGTTCAAGGATGGCGAGGGGAGAGGCAGAGCTGGGGAGAGTTGGGTGAGGTAGGGAGAGTGAGATGGATGGACAGGGGAAGGAAGGAAGGAGGGAGGGGAGGGAGGGAGAGAGTAGGTCACACAGACTAGCCAAGGAAAGCGTGGATGAGGAAAAAGACAAACTGAGATGAGGAGTATAGGGAAAGTTGGAGACGACTGTATATATATAGGAATTAAGGTTCGGTGTTAAGTAGGGGTTGATGAAGGAAGGGAGAATAAAGGAAAGGAATAAGACTTTTAGTATAATAAAGTAAGTCAAGTAGGGGCGGAGGAGGAGAAACACAGCCTATAGGGAAAGGTAAGGTAATGGGGGATAAAGGGACAAACTATAGAGGAATGTTGTACAGAGGCAGAGACCCAGGGTAAGGGAGGGTTAAAGGGAAGCAAGACTGTCCAGACCGAGGGGAGATTGGTGTGGGGGATGTGAGGCAATTTGAGACACACACTGGAGAGGAGGAGAGGTGAAGGCCTGGGTGGATGGATAGACTGAATATGTAAGGAGGGAGAGGGAGATTGAGATGGGGTCGACCAAGATGAGTGTGAATGTTGTGCAATTGGTGATGAGTGTAGTGGGGAGGAGGGAGAAATATATGAGAGTCAATGAAGAAGGAGGGTGATGGATGGATAGATGAATGAGGGAAAATGAGAAATATTAGAGGAGGGTAAGTGATGAGTGGATGAGGGGTGGGTGGGGTGTTGAGAGCTGAATGAGGAGACTGGGTGAAGGTTGATTAAGAAGAAGAGAAATATTGGGTATGGATGAACAGTGAACAAGGACTGGTCATAGAAGAAAAGAGGACAGAATGACAGGGAAGTTTAAGAGATGATGAGTGAGGAGGGCAAGGGTTATATAAGTGAAAAGATGATATCCAGAATGAGTAATATGGGTGGGCGAATGGCGAGATAGCTTGGGTGGGTAAGGGAGGAGAGGGAGAGAAAGTGAGGGAAAAAGGGAGAAAGTGAGGGAGGGAGGGTGAGTGAGGGAGAAAGGGAGAAAGTGAGGGAGGGAGGGTGAGTGAGGAGAAAGACGAATGCCAGGCCAAGTCTCAAGAACACAAGTTGGACAGTATATCAGCCATTTCTTCCCTCGCCTTCAATTAAACCCCCAAACTCTTATAAACTGTAGCCAAGACCTTCCTTCCTCTCACCACCACGTCAAGGACATCTGGCTTCTCCACCTTCTGTTTTTACACATAATGAAGATGTAAGAACTTATTTCAACTTGGACTGGTGTATTAACTCATCATGTAGGTTAACGTAATAATTCCTACACGTGTCACCTTTATCGACTGATTAAAATATTGAGTTGTGGCATTGTCTTATATATAGATATCAGATGTGTTCCATATTCTGTATTAATTAACTTGGAAGGTTTTCTAATAATAAAGAGGAATATTGTTTAACTTTATACTGCAGAGGTGATATTCTATTATTTTTCTCTCTTTTTATTACTGAAAAGTGTAAGAAATTATAGAGACATTATCTCCACCAGTCTGTATATTGGCGATAAAAGTGAAAAACTGAAGATATAAC
>JAWQEG010003720.1:27500-38968 GCA_033782935.1 Petrolisthes cinctipes | reverse complement strand
CTCGCAATTTACGAGGTCTGCGGCAGTTGTCACTTGAAGTGGAACAACTGTTTTCTTCGCATGCGCCATACCCCTGGTTACAGCAGCTGCACCAGTCTGTGTGGAAATTTCCACTGAACATGCATTCTTAACCCCTGGTATATTCCCTATTACCAAATCTGACACAGGATTTTGCATGACTGCTGCAATTACCTGGCCTGTATAAAATGGACTCTCCACTGCAACTTTAGCAAGAGGATAGAGCCTCCTGGTACCATCAATCATAGTGATAGTTACCTGCTCCCCTGTAAAATCATTAGAAGCAACTAAACCATCAGCGACACAACACCCCGATGACCCATTATCTCGAAAGACTTCAACAGATATCCCGTTAACCATTCCCGGACAAATATGGAAACCAGACTTACCTTTCCGAGACTCCTGTCGCGTTTAGTCACAATTGATGAGGTTCGTGAACCGACTGAGGCACTCGTGGTTCTACACTAGGTTGAACCGCCACAGGTGAATACTGTGGTTCACCCTGTGTTGCAGCTGCCGATCGCTGATAATAACCTTTATTTCCACTATGGTTATTACTATTTTTCCAGTTACTTTTTCCTTGGTAACGGTACTGATTGGACTGCTGCGAATAGTGATTATTATTACCTTGTTTCTGGGTATGATTAAAATGAGGGTTAGGTTGCAGACGAACAATTTGACTCTGCTGCTGTGACTGATTTTTACTCGACTGGTTATATGAAACAGCAGAGTTCTGAGAAGGCTTATTCGACTGATTAATTTTCTTATTATACTGAATCCGCGTATGGTAACCATACGCGGTGAAATGGGCGTCGGACATATCCACCATCGTTTGCAACATTTTCACCTTGTTGGTTTTCAGCTGAGCCGACAATTCTGGAGGGCAAGACTTCTCCAGTTGTGTGCGAAGCAACAAGTCTTTTACCCCCTCCAACGTCTTAGGTGTTTCGGCCTTCTCCAACCACTGATCCAGGTAACTGGTCAGACGTGCACTAAACTGTGCAACAGTCTCCTTATCCTGTAAGGATGCACGCCAGAACTGATTCCTAGCGTCATCGACCGTCAACCCGTACGCCTGTAACAAAGCCTTTTTCATGTTCTCGTAATCTCTGGCGGTACTGTCGAGTCGGTGGAGAATACTAAGTGCTTTTCCATCGAATAAATTAATAAACTCGAGCTTCTTTATATCATTATCTAATCTATAAGTGTCTGCAACCATTTCAAATCGCTCAATAAACGGCTCGATATCGTCTCCCTCTACGTATTTTGACAGCTGTAACCTTGGGGTCACGGTGGTTGAGCTTACACCCTCACTTCCACTCGAGCTTTGACTTTCACTCGCACGTAATTTCAGTTCCAATACTTCCTTTTCATGTTCCCATTTCAATTGTTCTTGCTCTCTCTGTTCTCTTTCATTTTCTCTTATGGCCGCCCGTTCAAGTCTTTCTTCTTCTTGGCGGGTTTTCACGTATACTTGAATTTCGGCCTTATTTTCAATTCCCAATAGTTGAGCCTCTCCCAATAATTCTTGTACGGTAGACATTTTTAATTTATTTTCTATCGTTTCGGTTGCCTTAATTTCTGGACAGTTATGACTATCTACTCGTGAAAGTGTGCGCGTGTGTGACTGGAGTTAATACAACGCTCAGGTCCCTATGTTCGGGCGCCAATATGTGACGGTGATGTGAGAATGATTAGATAATGTAATTTATAATATGGCAATTACAACTTACCTTGCCCGGTTAATTTATGATCTTCGTTGGTTGGCTGCAGCGAAGAAAGTACTCAGGGTTAACTCCCCGTTTAGGCCTCAATCATCACGCACATAATAAATTTTTATGTTAAGGGTTCTTCCCGATATATATGTATTTATATAGATAACAAATCTACTGGTGCATTTAAACAACCAATTGCAAATTTTCTATATTTATTCAACTCCAGTATGCCAACATGAATAAATAAATTTTCACACACACACACACACTCACGCCACGCTAACTAGCTACTCGCTACGTCTCGTTCGTATACGTGACGATAGTCTAGGTTACGTTAACACTTGTAGTAATTCTATCAATTGTTACGCGAGTTGGAATATTTCTTAATGTCTCACACTTGGGAATAATTTAGAGTCTCACAACACACTCGCAATTTTTTTCACAGATCCAACTCCCTTACCTTAATTCACTTACCGAACCAGTGTCAATGCAACTGGTCAGTATACAACTGTAAAGCCTTGTGAAATCGTGTAATATACAACGAATTCGGCGTCTACGTTGATCACTCCCCACTGCACACGTGTAGGATTGATCTAGGTAAGGGAAGCTGACGAGTGTGTCCTTCCTTCAAGTGTCCTGTTCCAACTGACCTATATTTCCAAAATTGACTGGAGGCTGGAAGTTCAAAATTTTTCTGACTCCTCCCCCTTATCTGTGTTCGGTTCTCCTAATTGGCTACGATTTACATTGTACCCTCTCATCCTTGAGTTATACCTGCAATTGCAATTTACCTATGGCGTGCTAATAATTCCCAATGATTTCCCTCCACTTCACGATCATTTGCAATACCATAAGTTACCCTGGTAGCATAATTATTAATACATTATGTACTTAATGTACGAACACCTATATGACTGAATGTGGCAATTCAGTTGGAACCCGGCCTTCCTGACCCTTTTCTAATTTTGGCTACTAATCCAGTACCTGCAGATTAAGACTAGCTGCACCCTACATGAACCCACTCCTGTCCCCTTTGTCCCATGGAATATTCCCCTTACTCTAGAACATTCTCCAGTATGGAAATTTCCAATTCTCTGTAATTCAAATTACGTCACGAGTCTATGCTGACTCGTGACAATACCATCCTCTGTATTCCCTCTTATCTTACGACCTTTCCTTCCTTCCTTCCTTCCTTCCTTCATTCCTTTCCTTTCCTTTCCTTTCCTTTCCTTTCCTTTCCTTCCTTCCTTCGTTCCTTCCTTCCTTCCTCCCTCCCTCCTTCCTTCCTTCCTTCCTTGCTTCCTTGCTTCCCTCCCTCCTCCCTCCTTCCTTCCTTCCTTCCTTCCTTCCTTCCTTCCTTCCTTCCTTCCTTCCTTCCTTCCTTCCTTCCTTCCTTCCTTCCTTCCTTCCTTCCTTCTCTCAAGAGGCTTTTACAGTGACATAACTAGGATATGTACCTGTAGTTTCTCCTTCTTCATTTTCCAAGGCACAAACCACCATGAAAGTGTATTATTGACGTTGTTTTTGCCGTATACCAACGTTGAAGTAATAAGAGAGAGAAAGGTAAGGTTGTTTTGTTTGGGAAGCTAGGAAAGGAAACGTGAGGAGAGTCTGGGTGACATTAGATTAGATTTGGCCCCTTTTGTCACCGTCACACCTCTCACATGCACTCACTCACTCACTCACACACCCCAGAGAGAGAGAGAGAGAGAGAGAGAGAGAGAGAGAGAGAGAGAGAGAGAGAGAGACACAGAGAGACAGACAGACAGACAGACAGACAGACAGACAGTGAGAGAGAGAGAGAGAGAGAGAGAGAGAGAGAGAGAGAGAGAGAGAGAGAGAGAGAGAGGAGAAGGTGTGAATGAGAAGAAGAACAAGGTTAGAGAGTGGAATTGACAAGATTACTGTGTCTTACGTGGCTCCACTCTAATGCCTTGCCTTGCCTTGCCTTGCCTGTCTCTATCCCTTCCTCCCTTGATCCTTCCTTCTTGTCTTTCACCTCATATATACCTCCTCTTTCCCCTCATACCTCCTCTTTCCTCTCATACCTTCTCTTTCCCCTCATACCTCCTCTTTCCCCTCATACCTCCTCTTTCCTCTCATACCTCCTCATTCCCCTTATACCTCCTCTTTCTTTCCCCTCATACCTCCTCTTTCTTTCCCCTCATACCTCCTCTTTCTTCCTCTCATACCTCCTCTCAATTTCGGAACAACATTTAATTTTCCTTTGCCACACACACACACACACACACACACACACACACACACACACACACACACACACACACACACACACACACACACACACACACACACACCTGAGCATTAAACACCCACTTTAATAGTTCATCCTATACTCACGTTCCTGTCGAGTGTGGGGAAGTCGAAGTCGAGGGGTTTGTTGACAAGGAGGGTGCGAGTGGAGGGGTCGATCCTAAACTTCTGCTCCTCGTTGCCTTCCACAATCTCAAAGGTGAAGTGATTGACTGTTGGAGGAGTGATTGGAAAGAGCCGAGGGTAAGTAAGAAGGTAGGAGTGAGGAGAGGATCTGTTTTTTTGCAGTTGGTCCCTTCTAGCAAAGTACACTCTCAATCCAAAATTTGTATCCAGGTTAAGGGTAAAGTTTCGAATCATTTAATTAACATACTACTAGTGAACCAATTATTACACGCGCTTATCCTGTTTCATATTTGCTTGAGTTCGCTTAATTAATTAATACTCTATCAGGTTATTTGAAGCAAGCCTGGATACATATTTTGGATTGCGAGTGTACATACATCAGTGAGTGAGTCAGTTTATATATGTAACGTCATTTAAGGGGGTGCGGGAATAGGGGGACAGGTTTGGGGGGAAGGTTAAGGGGGTGCGGGAGTAGGGGGACAGGCTTGGGGGGGAGGGGGGGTTAGCGGGGTGCGAGAATAGGGGACAGGCAGGATTTCTACCCACCCCAAGCCTCAAGCCTGTCCCCCTAATCCCGCCCGCACCCCCCAAGCCTGTCCCCTACTTCCGCACCCCCTTAATTAACAGAGATTGATATTAGGGCCCAACCAGAGCCGTATAGATATAGGGAGGTACTAACCAATGTCTGTATCGTTGACTACAAGCCTGATGCCTGTGGGTTTGCCGACCTCTCTATTCTCCGGCAACATCATCTCGTAAACACCCAGTGATCGGTCAAACACAGGAGCCACGTCGTTCAGGTCTTGTACTGTGATCCAATACGTCGTCATGCGTGTGTGTTCTGTAGGAGAGCAAAAAAGTGACAGCATTAGTGGCAAAGACAAAGGTAATGTACAGTGCAAAAGGCTGTGTACAATCATCAACAAAAATTCTGTCTCCTCTCAGATTTGGGGATTATCCTTTTGTACAGTCGCGGTCAAATATAATCATCCATATTGGGGTAACTGACGTAAGAGTTTGACAGCTTCCCTCTGTTCCATAGATGATAAACTTTCCAATAAATAGGTTAACTACCATCTTTTAATTTACTACAAGCAGCTACGCACTACTTAAAACAATAATATCATAATTATGTGAACGTGAAAACATTAGATAGCAAATTGTTTGAGATACCCATATGTGGATGATTATTATTGACCGTGACTGTACATTATACTCACCTGGAATACCGTCTGTAACCTGGATGGGAACACGGTACTGATTAACTTCCTCTCGGTCAAGTGGCTGAGTCGTCCACAGTTCACCGTTAGGCTTGAGGGCGAACTTGGTCATAACGTCTGTGGAAGCCGTGGCGTCGAAGGAATACGTCAGCTGAAGGAGGGGGGAGGAGAGGAAAATATTACGTTATAAAAATTGGGAAATGATAAACGGGAGGAAAGAAAGTTGATGTAATGTCACGATGAAGAGTCTTACAGTACAGCCACAATCATATATCCAGCAACACTTTCCTTCCATCGTGTAAATAAATCAGTATCATATCTATATATAATCATACAACAACACCTTATGTCAACTCAACCCCTCAATTATATATAAGAAAGGGGAATAGAATAAGAGGAAGAACAGGAGAGGCACAAGATAAAACAACACTTGATCCAACTAAAAAAAATATATATATATGTTAACAGAACTCCCTTTATATGAGATAGGAAAGAATTCATCACTCACAATAATAGAAGAATACGTGGTGACAACAATAGACTCACATAAGCTGTTCTTATCAATAGTCTGTACTTTAGGTGGTTTTATAAGCAACCTTTTCAACCTGTATACCATAAACATGTAGTCTTTCTTTATACCGTAAACATAATTATAGTCGTCCTGTATATCGTAAACATGTAGTCTTTCTGTATAACGTAAACATTTGGTCTTTCTGTATATCATAAACATATAGTCTTTCTGTATAACGTAAACATGTAGTCTTCTTTATGTCGTAAACATATAGTCTTTCTTTTTTACCGTAAAATTTCTGTATACCGTAAACATATAGTCTTTCTTTATACTGTAAACATATAGTCTTTCTTTTTCCCATAAACATATAGTAATTTCTTAATATCGTAAACATGTAGTCTTCCTGTATATCGTAAACATGTAGTCTTCCTGTGCATCGTAAACATGTAGTCTTCTTTGTACCGTAAACATGTATTCTCCGGGGCTGGATCGACAGGTCGTTTCTCCTACAACACAAAGCCAAAAGAGTAATGTTGATGGAATGGCTACTTCATCGACCAACCCTATTCATTCCCTTCTTCCTCAGTAGCAGTGTGTCCATCACCCCCACCACCTATACTGTCTTCCCTCAGTCTTACCACCTTCCTTCATTCATTCCTTCATTGTGTTTCTACATTATTTAGATATGAACTAGTTATTTTGTTTTGTTTTTCATTTTTCCTGCCACAGCTACGAGTGAATAAGTTTAAGTTTGTTTACCCCAGCTGTTGTCTTATCTTTCACCTTCCTTCCTTCCTTCCTTCCTTCATTGTGTTTCTACATTATTTAGATATGAACTAGTTATTTTGTTGATTTCATTTTCCTGCCACAGCTACGAGTGAGTAAGTTTAAGTTTGTTTACCCCAGCTGTTGCCTTATCTTTCGCTCCCTCGCCCACTTCACCGCCTCTCCTCTCACCGTAAGAGTGTATATATATATTACAGAGATATGTGAGTGATATTCTTAAAGTTCTTTGATGCCCCTATGGTCCCTTATCATCTCTTCAACTGTCGCTCCTCTCCTTTTTTGTTTGTGCCTGTGGTCCTTCCTCTCTATCTTCGTATTATTATTATTGCAATGTTAGTATCCTACATTCAACTTTCTGGTAGCCAGAGTGAAGGGTAGCCAGGGAAGAAAGGTAGGGTGAAGAGTAGCCAGGGTATAGGTAGGGTGAAGGGTGGGTAGGGTGAAGAGTAGCCAGGGTATAGGTAGGGTGAAGGGTAGGTAGGGTGAAGGGTAGCCAGGGTATAGGTAGGGTGAAGGGTAGGTAGGGTGAAGACTAGTCAGTGTAGGTAGGGTAAAGACAAATAATATTTTCACCCACAGCCCCAACCTTCCCCATCTCAAATCCCTGCTGGTCATTTTCCCTATCACATGTCCACCTATTTTCCCTACCACATGTCCACCTATTTTTCCTATCACATGTCCACCTATTTTTCCTATCACATGTCCACCTATTTTCCCTACCACATGTCCACCTATTTTCCTTATCACATGTCCACCTATTTTTCCCACTATTAATGTCCTCAACTCTTTTTTCCCACTCCATGCACCTACCTGCCTTCCCTTTTCCGATGCCTGAGACGTGTATTGATCGAGGACTTTTTTTTGTTAGGCGTTCCGTCCGGTCGTTTTATCATTATCATTCTGCGAAGCCTGGACCATAAGAATGCAAACTGCCAGTACATTGTTGTATATCGCGGCACCAAGACAAGATAGATGGATGCATGGAACGACGGGGAAGAGTGGGTCGAAGTTGCAAGAGCGTGAGTGGAAAGTTGTGTGTGGAGAAAGGAGGTGTGCATGGTGGTGAATAAAGTCTTACCCCGATTTAAAACACATTTTACAAATACCCTGTGATATAATGCGAAGCCTGTGGTAGTTATAAACAAACTATATATTCTTTTATGTTATACCTTAATACATACATGGATTATATTCTGTTTCTCGTGAAGTTTATCTTGTGCTTCATAAGTTAGCCAGATAACGTCAAAGTAATATTTGATGTCATGTCATCAGGAATTGAATTTATGTTTACCCTGTTTAAATACCAAATGTCATGAAAGATAAAGTTGTACGGTATTAAAAATGTACAACCAAGGGAAATGTTACAGCTGACGCACCGCTTCTCTGGATTTCACTGCTAAGGCTATCAATGATCTCATAATTATTTCTTGCCACCTGCATTGTCAGTCAAAAATTCCTGGATTAGAGAACCCCTCCCCCCACCCGAATTTCGAGATTTATCACAGTAATCACCTGTGTCTCAACGAGGATCGATGAATATTCGGCAAAAAAATATAAATATCACTTTGTGGTTACTGCTCATCGCCCTACAGCAGTTCTTATATAGAGAGTGTTCAAAAACCCAGTCCATACAAGCATTGAAATATGTAGTGACAAGGACAAACCCTTTCCTCACTCCAGCTGGCATTGGAAAGAAGCCAGCATCACAGCACTTGATTGGTCAGTTGTAAATTATCCTCTTCGCACGAAATGAAAGAAAAATTTTGGAAAAGAAATAAAACATTCCCAAAAAAGTAGACTATGCGATCGTGTTAATATTCAGGCCAGTCGCCCCTGTAGTCTCCCAATAAATAATGAAGCACACACACACACAGACACACACATGGACGAACGAACAGACCAACATTACTAAAATATACAGTGGGATGGTTTTTTTTTTTTTTTGTGCATCAGACTTACCATCCTAAACTGAGGCGATGCGTCTTTATCCTCAGCTTTGATGGTGGTGATGAGAGCTCCATCAGTGTTTTCCAGCACGGCTCCGTCAAATGGCTGAAGGAGGGGGGCGTTATCGTTCACGTCTACAATGTCCACCACCACTGTCTGCTCCAGCCTGGCGTTCTTGTCATTCTGAGACCAAAGACACAGACACGGTGAAGAAGGAGAACAGATGGAGAAACAGTAGTATTGTGTGTAATATCTATCGCCTTAAGGGGGTGCGGGTGTAGGGGACAGGCTTGGGGGGGGGACTGGAGGTGTGTGGGAATAGAGAGACAGGCTTGGGGTGGGTAGAAAGCCTGTTCCCTATTCCTGCAACCCCCTAACCCCCCCCCCCTCCAAGCCTGTCCCCCTACTCCCGCACCCCCAAAAAAAACCCCGACCCCCCCTAAAGCCTGTCCCCATATTCCCGCACCCCCTTAAGGGACCCTGTGCATGATGTAGTCAGAAAATTTGGAGGTAAATGAGTCCTTCAAAATAATATTGCCACGAAACTACATCTATATGCAAGGAGCTTTTGTTTCGTGGCATGGTCAGGAGGAATCAGAAGCCTCCAATTTTCAAACACGATCACAGGGTCCTTAATTAAGAGAGTATCCTTACCATTCCGTGCTTAGTTAACATACGACACAACGAACGAAATTATGAAAAATTCACTGTAAACCACAACGTCTCAGATGTTTGTTACCGTCGCCATCTAAGCTATTTGTAATGATATTTTCAATTTTTATGGTTTGTGTGTATATGCGTGGGTACGTGTGTGTGCGTGCATATTTGAGTGTGCGTGCGTGTGTGTGCGTGAGTGTTCGTGTGTGTGTGTGAATACGTGCGTGCATGTCCGAGTGTGCCTGCGTGCGTGTTTGAGTGCGTGTTCGAGTGTGTGTGTGTGTATGTGTGTGTGTCTGTGTGTGTATATTCGTGCGTGCGTGAGTGTCCGAGTGTGTGTGTGCGTGCGTATTTGAGTGTGTGTGTGTATGTGTGCCCGCGAGTGAAATGGCCGGGAAGAAATTCAAGTACAAGATAACGACCCCCGATTGAGAAACTTTGCACATGTAATGGTGATGATATTATACTCACAGATAAAGCGACTGTAACTACACTTGTTCCTCTCGTAGTCCACCTGTTTTTTTTATTCATCTTTATAATTAAGGGGGTATATAGCACATTGTTGTTTTGAGTGGTAAATCTGGAGCGAATGATTCCTCCAAACTATTCCAGGCAACGGGATACCTTAATTTTTCTTCATGTGGGTCTGTTTCCTGGCATACTTTGGAGGAATCAAGGCACTCCATAGTCTATCAAAAGTATGCTATCCCCTTATGAGCGTAATACACTTTTATTACATTAAAATACGTTGCTTCCTCCAGAGTAACGGGTAACAGGTAACAGGCTAACGAATATAATAATGGTGACACCTGTTGTTGCTTGGAATAGATTGGAGGAATCAGTTGGTCCAGATTTACCCACACTGTGCTAACCCATTAATGTAAAGGTTAGTAGGGAATCAGTTCATTTTAGCCAGGATAGAAAAATACAAACACAGACTAGACACCCCAAGAGATCAGAGAACTGCATAATGTACTCACCACAATTTGAAGGTTGAGCTTGTAAGAAGTTCATTTTATCCAGGATAGAAAAATACAAACACAGACTAGATACCGTACCCCAAGAGATCAGAGAACTGTATAATTTTTTGTACTTACCACAATTTGAAGGTTGAGCTTGTAGACCTGTACACTCTCGTAGTCAAGGTTCCGGGTGGCGACGAAGAAGGCGACCCCTGCACTGTCCCCACACACCACACTCTGATCAGGCAGTCTCCTGTGTCCACGGAAGGCCGGGATAAACCGAGAGGATTTTGGTTTTCTTTTTGTTTTTGTTTTTTTTCTATATTGCGTAAGGTGAGGACTTAGTTAAGGCTTGATGTCCTCACCTGTGAAGTAAACAATGAGTTCGAGAGGTCCAAACTCAAGACCAATTACACTCGAGATGCCCAGACTCAACAATGCGTGTGAAGGAATATAAGTCGTAATAAAGAGAGTAGAGTGCTTCACAGTTGACAAGTTGCGTATGTGAAAAAATGATAGTACCGGTAAACTCTTGTATTAATTAAGTAGTTGGACAGTAACGGAGTGAGACTGAGTAGCTTCGCGAGTGTTATATGTATACTGTTCTTTGGGATGGAGGGCATGAAGTGAGAGAGTTCGGCAGAGCAATGTCCAGTAAAATAGTTACAGAAATTTTTTGTGCAATTTTTCGGCAGTAAATATTACCAGTGTAAGAATACTAGATGTAGCAGTGTGTAATGTTGGATAGGAGATTTAAAATGGTAATGGACCCCTCAAATTCTACAAGACAGTGAGACCTTTCCTCTGTCAACCTGGCAACTCAATGGATTTTCGTTGAGGCTCCTCTCCTCTGGTTGGTTCTCAAATATTAATGTATATACCGTAATTATGCATATGTGTTCGACATGCCATAAGACGAATGACGGACTAGTGAGCTAACTTTTCCTGTGAGTCTCAATGTACATTCAGAGATAAGTATTTGATTAGCGTTGGCGACATCTGGCAACAATCATAAGAGTAAACACATCAGCAGTCCATGAAATCTTTAAATGACAACGTGGCAATAATAATAATAATAATAATAATAATAATAATAATAATAATAATAATAATAATAATAATAATAATAATAATAATAATAATAATAATAATAATAATAATAATAATAATAATAATAATAATAATAATAATAATAATAATAATAATAATATGTTGCGATACTTGGACCAATCCCAGACTATGCCACGAACGT